>JAADXQ010000611.1:0-10886 GCA_023337915.1 Pythium angustatum | reverse complement strand
CGTCAGCGACCAAGTAACACGAGGTGTTAACGTCAGCAGCGACTTACCAGCCCAAGAACTTGTTGCCTGTGTGCGTACGCGGCCGGCGCCTGCTCGCTTTCGCTGAGCGGCAGAGTTTTCGCCCCGCGCTTCACCACACCTACAGTATTTAGTTCCGGGAACTCGGCCTGATATCGCAAATGCAGTAAGAGAACTGAGCAAGTTCCTCTCGTGCTACAACCGCACGCACTGGGAAGCCGCGAGGAGAGTACTAAAATACTTCAAAGGGACGTCGACGTACGGTCTCCGCCTGGACGGGAACTCCAAGGAGGTGACGTATGAAGTGTACACAGACGCGAGCTTCGCGTGTCAAACCAAAGAACTCAAATCAGTCACGGGCTACGTGATCTCGATGGCTGGCTCTAGTGTGTCATGGTGTAGCAACGAACAGGCTTCCGTGTCGTTGTCAACGGTAGAAGCAGAGCTAATCGCACTCAGTGAGGGCGCAAAGGAGAGTGAGTGGATCTGGCACCTACTTGGAGAGATGGGGTTTCCTCCGAAACAACCTGTGAAGGTATGGTGCGACAGTTAGGCTGCGATCAGCGCTGTCAAAAATCCAGGGAACTACAAAAGCACTAAGCATGTGGAGATAAGATATCTCTTCACAAGAGACTTAGTTGAGGAAGGGCGAATGAATGTTCAGTACTGCCGAGCAACTGAAATGGCTGCCGACATTTTGACAAAACATTGCCGACTAGTCAATTTCAGAAACTCAGAGAAAAGATCGGTGCACGCGACCTTGAGGAGCAGTTACCGGAGTGCACTTGGTGGAGTGTTAGACTGTATGTCGTGTTCTCCCTCTCAACCAGACCGTTTTTGGTAGGTGAGGCGACAATCGTAAAATCGAGGAGAACGAATCTGGAGAAAAAAATTGTACCACCGGATAGAGCATTGTTTGGTGAGTATTTTTACATGCCGTTTGAACCTGTTTGACCACTCCTCGTCGAGAAAAGCGGGAAAAATCAACTTCGGTTGGCGTTTTATTAAGGCTCAATCGGACGCGTGATCATGTGTTTTTTCGATACAAAGACCTAGACTGACTGAAAAATACGGCGTTTAGGGTCGTTGGTACCACGAAATAGGTACCATCTGGACTCGGTTTGAGTATGAGCGTTTGATTGAACCTCTGACATTCCATATACTTGAGAAAAGTGGTGCACCAAATGATATTTTCCTCACGGTACTACCCAAAATGAGCACATCTGTAATTAAACCCATGTGTTTTGCCAGATATGCATGATGTTTGAACTATTCTCTCGCCGCCAGCAGTGCGCGGATTAGGGTAAGAGGTGCAGAAATGGAACCACCGAATCAAGAGCTTTCCAACAGTACCGTTCTTTTAGCCCAGAAGTAAATATTCGATTTTACGATTTTCTGTTCACCAACCAAAATGGCGTGTTATTGGTCTGTTTGAGAGGGAGAATGCGTCTTAATACTGACACTGGTGCGATGAGAAATAAGAAGCTAGGGAAGTGGAGATCACTTTCCCTTTTGCTTCAGACTGAGCACGTATAGAGTATAGCAACTGGTAGGAGAGTGAGAGAAACAAATATAGAGGAAACTTAAGTTCATTGCTGTGTTCAATCCAACACATTGCCTACGTCTCGTACTAAATTAGGTTAACCGGAAACGCAACCGATCTGGTCGGCCTCTTAGGGTGGTTCCTTACCCAGCAACTGCCATGCCATGGCATTTCAAATCGTCACGTTGTATGGCAGAAATGGCACGCTTGGGTTAGGAATGAAAGTGCCAGAGCAAATCAAGGGCAATTGCCACACTTGAAATCTTCCTGCAAATGCCAGTATCAAACCGGTTTACTGCTTGCCCGCCGGCTGGCGGGGGAGGCGTAGTTCCTCTTGGCAGGAAACCCTTCAGTGAATGGAGATTGAAAGAGAGAGAGAGAGACTGGCAGCGAGTCTCACAGCACCGACACGCTTATCCGGAAGCGAATACTTCGACGCGCTTCGCCCGACGAAGTTTCGCCCCCGAAAAAGCATCTTCTGGTTGTTGTATTTGTTTGAGTAGATAAGAAGCAAAACAGCAATAATACACTGATATAGACTGTCTACCCTGTTCTGACTAAGTTGCGTTTGAGATGTGATCAGTGTACCTGATTTTGAGAAAGTTGATTTGACTTGAGATGAAGTTTCTAACAAGTTGCTGCAAGCTTAAGTTGCTGTTGCGCTTCAAGGCGATTCCAGCTTTCCGGCCGGAGTCGGCCCCCCTCATAGTTCCAAGGAACTACGAACTGATGTTGAACCTGTGGGAAATCTCGCGCGGCAAACCGCAAGAGGAAACGGAATGGGGAAACAAGGAAGCAACGAACGACCCGCGCTCGCTCATGCGCGTGAAGATCAAACTACCGTGGTCGACACCACGCCGCTCATGGGAGAGCGAAGTGTATTCCGACCTCCTCGACCAGGATTTGTCGCTTTTCGTTCGTATAGTGCAGCAACGAGCGGCGTGGTCCCATCTCGCGTGTGCCAAGAAGCCGTGCGCCATGAGCCATTTATCGAGCAGCTTCACCGACCACATCCGGTCGTGAGCACTAGTGAGCCGTTCGTGCGGCGCGTCGCTGGTAGACCAAGCCACGTGGTCGCAACTCTCGACGATTCGAGTGAAGAGGATGACACGACGGAGAGCCACCACGTCTCACAGCCACACCATGTGTACCCGTGGCCTGCAACGACACGTGGGGTGCCTGCTTTTGAGCACACGCCAATAATACCAAGCAACCAACTCATGCCCAACTCGCCTTCTAGCGACCAGGAAGCGGGATCACCAACCACGATCCCACCCATTCTGAGCAACCGGACAGTAAACAAACCCAGGAAAGATCCAAGTACCAGACTCGGATGACTACGATGTGTGGAATCTCCAGCAGCTACGCAAAGATTGTGCTGAACGCAAGATCCGAATGCCACGAGAGAAGGCCAACAAAAACGCTGGTGAGAGTATCGAGAAAATGAAGCGCGTTTGCAGGCTAAAAAAGAACGACGCCGATCGCAATGCCGCCGACATTGCCATTGACCAAGAAAATGAAGAACCTGCTCAGCTTCGAAAGACTCAGCATTGCGCCCCGCGACTCATGAACATCATGTTCGCGGACGAGTTCTACGTCGCCTTTGCAAGTCTCGGAGACAAAGCAACGCGCCGCGCTATTGACGAAGGCGACATCAACGCGAACTATCCATTCTGGAAGCAGGTCACTGCCGCGCTCCACACGAACACGACGGATTATAACGAGCTCGTGTGTCCGGACGACGTGCATCTAACCGAATTGGGCATTGATCCGTCCCAGATTCGGAAGCACAGCACCCAAAAACTGATCGGCATCTGGAACCGCGTGAACCAACAGTATCGGAAGGCTCTCGAGCGTTTCCAGCAGTCGGGCAAGTACAGTTCCGACTTTTACAGTTTTGCTCGAGGGCAAGCCGACGTTCTCTACCTGCGTCTCTGGCTGCAGCGCAGGCCGCAGTGCAACGACTGCGTTGAGGGTGGACTCTTCGATGATGACAGGGAGGACTCACTTCCGCCACGTTTGGGCGACAAGCGCACTGCCTTTGGTGCCCATGCTGGCAGTCGCAACGCCAGCAGCGGCAACGGCGGCAATGGCGGCAATGGCGGCAACAAATGGCAGCAAGAGATGGTGAAGCAGATGGCCCGCGTGACCGACGTGCTTTTAGCGCAGGACCAGCTAACAAAGGGACAGGACAATCACGACGATATCGGTAAGATCCTCGACGCGCTAACAAAGGTCCACACGCTTATTGCGCAGGTCGAAACCCGGATTCAAAACCACAAAAATTCGGGACTAGATTACACCTCTCTCACCCGCAGTCTGACGCTCTATCAGCGACAACTGACCGTGCTGGAGAGGAAGCTCAATGGACTGGATTAGTTAGACACAAGCGCACACTTTTGCGAGTCAATCCCATCCTGTCTGCCTACCTCATTTTCCTAGTCATCTCGTTCCCGCTGAGCTCGCTCGACATTGTGCCTGGGTCGAAGGAGATTCTTTCGCTGAATAGATTTAAATAATGCTCGGCGAATGAGCTCCGATTCAATGTCATTGTCTGGGATCAAGTCGGACGACGTGTACATCCGCCTGTAGATCGATGCATGTTCCGGCAGAACCGTTGCGTCTTCGTTACGGCGCGCAGCGTCTTGCCGGCGGATCTCCAGCACGCCTTCTACGAGGTCTGGATAGTTTTCGACATCGTAGTCTTCGTTCTCGAGAAGCCACTGATTGATGCACCAATTGTGGAGCACAGAAGCCGAATGCACGACAAGTTTCACATGACGAACGGAAATCTCGAGAGGAGCTCGAAACACTCTCCACTTTCTCACCAATAGACCAAATACCATCTCGATACGGATTCGAAGCTGGCTCACGTGATAATTGTAGCTGTCGCGATACGGAGTGGTGATCTGTGGGCGAGGGAAAGGCGTGAGAAGCGAGTTGGAGTTCGGGTACGCGTTGTCACCAATCAAAAGAGCCCAATGGTGAGGTCTTCGGCGACGCCACAGAGACTCCATCGTAGATACGCGAGCGCATCACCAGTCCCGCCACCGCTCGTCATCGACACGGCGGTGAATCTTTAAAGATGATCGCAACACGCTTGACGCCGAACCGCTGGTAGTGGCCCGAGAAAAACGACAGCACACGCTTTACTTCTTTCTTTCTGGGAGCGATAGTGTGGCACAGCCATCCATCAACCGCGCCAACGCAGCCCTTAATGATTCCGGTGTTGCTAAGACGATTGAAACAGCTTGCGCTTCGTCGTAGCTCTTGCTCGTTGCTCAGAAATTGAAGTCGTAAATCCGGGTGGTGAATCAGCGCGTCCATTACCTCGTAGCCGACGTCATAATACGCCGTCGTACTCACGCCGGCAAGTTGCCGCACATCGTGGTATGAGCCCCCACCAAGCCAGCGTAAACAAATCTGCAGCTTGATGTCGGGGGTGATAGGTTCGCATCCTGTGCAGCGGCGAGATTGATGCTCGTCGCACGTCAACGCCGGTGCGAGAAGGCTTGTCAGGGCTTCGAACGCTCTGCACCTTGAAACATCGCACAAACTGTCCTTCGTTGAGCAGCAGCTCCGCGCGGATTTGGATGTCACCTCGCGTGCGTGGGGGAGGGCTTGACGCTCATCGACGCCCAGAGCCACGATAGCGGCGAGTTGGAGCTGGAGAAGCAAGAGAAGTCCCGCGCGGTTGTCTTCCATGGTGATGGCTGAAGAAGTGGTTGCCTTTGCACGGTACCCGCCCCAAAACCAAGCTGCGCCAGCAAGGTTGGTTTCAGTTGAGTGACGAAGAGTGACCGTATTTTACGATGCTTCGCGTAATTTACGCTGTGGCAGCCGTGGAAACACGAACTGCTATGGCAGAATGGTTTTGCCATACTGCCACGGAAATCGTGATAAAACCCTAATCACCGCCGGAAAGTGCCCAGTCACAGGACGATATATCTGCCATGGCATGGCATTTGCTGGGTTAGGAACCACCCTTAGTATATTCAAACAGCACTGAGCCGTGAGCAAGCTTTAACAGAGTGTGCGAACTACACGGATGCCCGTCTGCGGGCCGCGTTTGCCCGAGAAGGTGTTTCATGGCCACTACCGGCAGTCACACAAAGCGTGCCTGCATTTTCCCTTGACAAAGACCGCCAATCTGCGCTCTCGGAATTTGCTCGGCGTACCCTACACGCTTCAAACTCCCCGGTCTTATCAAACTGATCCGAATACCACCCGAACAAAGCGCTAGTCCCGGCTGAGATCGAAGCATCTTGCGCCGGCTACAAACGCCTAGCCGCTGTCCCTGAAGTCGTGCAGCTTGGCGTGCGAGTTCCGATCCGTTAGGATATATCACGTTCGACGCAACGACTCGAAACCCAACAATCCGCGCGCGACCGTCTCCGTGTCCTGCGTAGATACGTACGCCAGGAACAGGACGCCGGCCGCTGTATCGTACTGGATCTGGAACTTCTGGACCAGTGACTAGAAGTGGTGATCAGCCCGTACGGCGTGGTCGACAAAACCAGGGTGGACCCACACTCATACGGACGTACAATTCAGAACCTGCCATACCCGCCTGGTCTGTCCGTCAACGACGCGACGGACAAAGACTCGGTGCCTACACCAGATTACCGCCCAGCCGAAGCAATAGCCCTAGAGATTTTGCGTCTCCGGGAACTGAGCGGCAACCATCTTCCTATTGGCCGGCGATGTAGCCCTGGCTTTCCGGCACGTCCACCTGCATAGCTCTAGCGCGTTCCTTTTCGGAGGCGCCACCCCTGGAGACAACGCCCTCGTGATTGAGCTGGCTTGTCCGTTTGGGTGGACCGACTCACCACGATACTACGAATTATTCGGAGGCGCCATATCCCACATGCACAGTCGCTCGTCTGACGGATCAGACTCCGAGTCGTTCTTCAGCTATCACTGGATTGAAGATCACGTCCTAGTCGCCGCCGGCTCACCATATCAACTCGTGGACTGCAAACGCTCCCTCCGGTCAGCCATGATGACCGTGCTAGGTCCTCGAGCCATCAACGAGAAGAAGTTCACTAGCTGGGCTCCCTCTTTGAAAGCCCTCGGGCTTATCTTCGACATTATCAACATGTCCGTGGCTATGCCAATCAATAAGATTGGCAAGGCGAAGTCTCTCGTGAGCGCTACCTACCATGAAACCCAGATCGCCACCACGGCGTATCGCTCGCTGCTCGGCAGCTTGCGTCATGCGGCTACGCGTGCACGGGCAGCCCGCCCTTTTCTCCAACGGCTCCGCATCGCCGAATGGTCTCTGCATCTCAGACGCCACGTGGACGTGACCGGAGTTACGCGCCTTGACCTCGTCTGGAGGTGGAGGATCCTTCATTCTCCGCACAAACGGAGTTCAGCTTCAGGCAGCTACCTGCGGCCGATATCACGATCATTAAGGATATGGATGCATCCGATATCGGACTTTGCGCTGGTGACTCTCAATCCAAACTTTTTCTGCAGTGCGTAATCCCCGACCAAGAAATGGACCACACTTTCCTCCCTTTCCTTCTTTTTGATCAGCAGCGTCTGCTTCTCTTGGACGCTGACCGTATCGCGGTGCATGTCGCGAATAGACTCACCCAGGCGCGGTAGTATGCCGTGATAGAGTCAGAAGTAGGTGCTGAGACAAGTGCAGGCTACTTGGTGCTCGGCTGGAACACAGTGGTCAACTCGGACGGGCACGTCAGGCCGGTGAAGAGCTCAGACGGGGCGTGGTGTGCAAGGTACTGTAGAGCCGAGTGGTTCAGGCTCGACTGCCCCAGTGGGATGAGTGACGGCCAGTCCTTCGGGTGCAGCTTGTACTCGAGAAACAGTACTCAGATCACCTGAAGGACGTCGCGATTAGTCCGCTCACCCGAACCGTTGATCCATGGACTGTAGGCCACTGTAAATTGTTGGTCGCATTTTAGCCGTGCGAGCTCCGACAAAATCTCGCTCGTCAAGTGGATGCCGCTGTCACTGAGCCATGTATGTGGCTGCCCGAACCGGCTGTGCCAGTCTAGCAGTGCCTCGACAGCGACAGCGCTGGTCGGACCAACGCACACTGTCAACTCGCAGAAGTGCGTCGCGTCGTCCTTCATCACAAGGATATACTTGCAGGAGGCAAAGCTCTCTCCAAGGTAGAGAAAATCTCAATGCATTGCCTCATTCCTTTCGCTGGAACGGTAAGTCTCCGCCCACGGGCGTGGAATAATCTTGCCTCATTTGACGTGTTCACACAAAAGGGACTTCCGCAGAAATCTCAGAAGCGACTGGTCGAGGTTCACTAAATGAAACGCCTTCTTGATGCGGTTGACCATCACTGCCTTGCCTCTGTGTCCCTGCGACCCGCAGTGTGATATTATCAGAATGCGTCGGATCAGATCGTGCTCGTTGGGAGGCAGCCATAGTCGGCCGTCGTAGACGAACATGCCACGCTCGTCAATGGCTAGTCCTTGTTCAGCGGCCGCAGCCGAGTTGCGCGGCTGCGCTGCTTCAACGTCGGACAGTGACGGCCAAACGAACCCGTCCTGGTCTAGCGGTCGAAGGAAATGTCGCTCTTGGCAACGGGTGTGACGCGTTGTCGCTCGTCGGAACACACTCGTTACCGAGGTCAGACGTCCCGCTCTGTGGTAGGATATTCTTGAAACTGCGCATGGGGATCCACCAAGGCGACGTCCCAGCGGTGTACCTCAAGGCAGCGGTAAAGGAAATCATCTACGTGAGGCAGGTGAAAGGTTTTGAGATGCCTGGCAGCGAGGGCAAGGTGTGGAACCTCGAGAAGGCCCTCTACGGTCTGAAACAGGCAGGCCGCGAACGGAACAAAGAAATCGACGGATTACTCAAGAGCTACGGTCTCAAGCCCACCACTGGCGATGCGTGCTTGTACTGCATGCATGTTGCAGGTGGATTGTTGCTCGGCTGCATATACGTCGATGACATCTTGGTGGCGCACCCACGTGAAGAACACGTACTGCGGCTCATGATGGCCCTCACTATGAAGTACCAGTCAAGCATCTCGGTGCGCCGAGCCATTACCTCGGCATACGACTGGATCGTACAGAAGACGGAGCATTGGATGTATCCCAGCGAGCGTACATCGACGAAGTACTGTTCAGGTTTGCGATGGAACCAGCGCGGCCGTCCGACACACCCATGGTACCGAACACTCGCCTCGATGACCTCACTAGTGAACCGGACGACGCGGAACGGCTTTGATGAAGCACAAGCCGTGTCGACAGATCGTTGGAAGTCTACTGTGCTTGGCTCGCGTGTCTCGAACAGACATCCGGTTCCACGCGCTGAAGGATGCTTGGAAGCAAGGCGTCATGGTGATCGAGTACGACTCGACCACGAAGAGCCCGGCCGACTTGTCTCTTGGCACGACTGAACTCCGCAACAAGCGCAGCCTGTGTGGCTTGCACTGACCATCGGGGGACGCCTCGATGGAGCAGCGCTTGCGGGGGAGGTGTTGTGCCGGGTAGACGGGACAAGCGGCTACTCCATGCGTGGAGCCCGCCAGTGCAGAAAGCGTCGGACGACTCCGCGCTGACTGACCCTGGGGCCGAATCCCGAGGGATAGGCACCCAGAACTTCCCAAGGGACGTCGGTCAGGTCCAAGAGCTGAGGCTCAATTGTTTTGCCGAGCTGAGGCTCTTGTGGTGCCTGACATGCTCTGGAGCGTGCTCGTCCGAACACGTCCGCGTGTCTTTGTTGTAGAAAGAGAAAGGTTGAGCAAAGAAGAATAAAACACTCAGTAGTTTTTTTGCCTCAAAGTGCCCAAGTCGAATCCCAGGAATCACAGAGATCGCCTATACTCCGCGTTTTGGGCGTTGTGGGGCCGCTTCGCTATCGCGAAACGACGCACACACTCGGTGAAGTGCCCGGTGACAACAGGTGAACAGGTTGCATTATTGCTGGTTCATGGCTACACTTTCTAGTACAGTGTTTTGGTACAGCTATCCTAGAGCGAAGCACGATTATCACCACCCAGTTATTCCCAAGCATAGGTGGAATCAAAGATGACGTGGGATTTTGATCGCGATCAAGGAAAAACGGGGCAGAATTAACCCTTTCGCGAACGCGTCCTTGCCAATAGGAAATATATGAATATTTAATCCTTCGTCAGCTCCCTCTACTACCGACCTCCCAATAACCCCTCCTCCGTCTCTACTCAGAGGCCGGCGACTGGGTGATCGCCTCGACGTTCACCACTGGACGCGCCACGTCCGCGCGCACAAAAATGGCATCGTCATCGCCGACGACTGCTGGCCGATACTGCCTCTCAAAACGTTCAATTCTGGTAAGGAGACTGTAGTGAGCAATTGGTGATTGCGCCTCCAGCGTTTGCAAAATGGCTATTACCGGCGTCTCGCTACCCACGAGATGCGAGTTCAACACAATATTTTCCCATGCAACACTCGACAGCTTGAAGCTGTTAAGACGGCACTTTTCAGCAAATCACGTTTGCCCCTATGTTGCAGTGATAGCCATATGGGTACATTGAAGTTGAGTGTACTGATACATGATATTATAGACTCCTGTCACGGGTGTGACAGGAACACAGCATGCCCATCAGGGGTTCAGCACCTGAAACGGATGACATGTGATTCAGCACGGAAATAACAAATAATTATTATCTACCTTCAAATATGATAGCATGAGATACTAATTACTTAGTCGGTTCACATCTCCTTCCCTTGCCGCCAAACACCTTTTTGCGAAGCATCACGAGCCTCCCAACCGGCCCCCGAAGGCCTTCGTGCAGGTCACGCAAACTGTCTGCCTTCAGACCTTCTCCCTCGTCTACCAAAAGTCATCCTCAGGTTGTGGTAACGCGGTCGGTAGAAACTGGGAGACAGCGAGCTCACCAGCCACCGGGCCGTATACACAACAGATCTAGTTGCTTGGTTCTTGAGCTGACGACTCGCCACAGACGTTAACCCTTCGTTGGTTCGCTGTGAAGTGAACCGTGGGCGTTCTGGGAGACCGAGAATCCCTTCGGGTTGCCGGCTTGGGAGCTTCGTACGGATCGAGTGCACGAAGCAGACCGGCGGTAACGCAGAGCCGATCGGGTCGCCCTCAACACGGTCGGGTCGGATGCGTGGTGCCTTAGCGTAATCGCCTTGGCCTTGGTGCGAGCACGCGCGCGCCGCGCCTCTTGCCTTCTTCTTTCCTATGGGCAGTCGCGTACGGGCACGTACACGATCACCAGGCCTTTCCTGCGAGCTGCTTGTACTCGACTTGCTATTACGTCACCTCCTGCTAGTGACGGGACTTCCGTGAGCTCTGACGCTCCTTGCACTCCCTTGGAGTTCCTTGGGCT
>JAADXQ010000610.1:0-10894 GCA_023337915.1 Pythium angustatum | reverse complement strand
CTCACCCACGCACTCCTGTCCATTTTCTTCTCGCCTTTGGCTCACAAAGTTTGCAAGGCGCCGCGTCCCTCCCAACCAAATTGGAGATTCCTCGCTCCGCCCACCCAATGAGAACGCACTGTAACGCCTTTGAGTGGTGACGAGGAGACAGGGACTTGCAGCAGGATTGATTCGCGAATAAGCCGCCCGTCGCGCCCATGCACACCGCTGGACTTTTGCACCCATTTGAGAACATCACCCTTACAATTGGATATAGTTCTTTGAGAAAACGCATCAATTCATAAAAACGTACAATAATTACAGTTCAAAAACCTGTATAATAACATACATGCTGTAGGTTGCTTGGTTCAGATCTGACCAGTGCCCATGCAGTGATGATTGCTGCGTCATTCGCTCGCGGGTTGTGTGATTCACAACATTGTGAACAGTCACATCGCGAGAAAACTCGGTTGGTGGATTTTCGCTGTCGGTTGGTGTGGAGAATGGATAGCCGAGGACCCGCACGAAGCATTGCAGACCGTTTTCAGCAAAAGTTCTCTCACCACTGGTAGGAATGCTAGCCAGCATCGTGGATCGCACACCTGATACTCCAAGGTTCCACCTTTCGATTGTGTACCCACGCACAATGGAGAGGAGAGGCAACGATCGACTTCATCACCCACCTTGGCTTGGCGCAACGCGAACCCTGCACACTGCACCGTCGCCGAGCCAACGTATGACCAGCCTCGACCATTCAATAGGATGGATACACGCTCGCCAGTGGTTGTGTACCCTGCATTCGACCAGCTGCTCCGCCTCCAAAGATTGGTCCAAGCACCCGTTGTGTGGTGAGCGATCTGCTGAGCCGACTCACGCCGCAGGCGTCAATTTAAGAGCAACATTCCCCACACTTGGTGGTGCTCAAGAATTGAAGCCGATGCTTATCTGGATCTCTCGGCAGTTGGTCCTCGGGCAGACGTTCCCTCGCGGGGGAGAGACGACGAGCACAACACCAGCATCTGTGTCTCATTAGCAGCATGATCATACGCATTTCGCCAAGACGAAGAGTTGTGTTGGCCACCACGCCACCTGGACTCCAAAGCCGGAGCGGCATTGCCTCGTCCAGTGCCACGTTGCGCGACGTCATATCCAGCGAGGGGCGCCGTTTTGGCGGGTAGGAGACTGGATTCGTCGCCAGTTCCTGGGATATGGTGGCACAAAACCCTTTCAGCGATACATACTGTAGTAGGCTTTGGAGTGGGGGACACCGGTGGCATGAATGGGTCCAGTATGGCGCGTCACGTGCCCCATTCACTGCCACGTAAGGCGTTCATTATGTGCGACGAGGCGCGATCCAAAGGGAGAAACCGCCGGCACGTACCTCAGTGGCCGATCGCAACCCTTGACACGCGTATCCGGATAGGGGTTCGCTTTTAGCGCAGAGTTTCGAATGAATCGTTTTCTGGACCCAGTCGGTGTGGCTGTACGAAGGATGCACATGGATCCGCCGCGATCTGATGGGCAGCTACTACAATCTACTGTACTTTTCCTCACGCCGGCGCAGTCATCCCGGAAGTAGTTCGGGCGCAAGTCGCTCATCCAAGTCGTGGCTAGGTGGAGGGTGCGCGACTGGCTACGGTACAGACTGGATGGACGACGCAGGAAGAAAGATGGGTGGGTACGCCAAACGCCAAGTCGCCCCTCTCGAACGACAACATGGCTTCAAAGCTCCCTCGTGATAGTGTCTGTCTGTGTCATTCGAAATGGGTTCAGTAGAGCCAGAACTCATCTTCGATTCAGTTTGGTGGGAGATCCTCAGAAAAGTGACCAGATCGGTTTGTGCCCCTCATTCAGCAACCTTCGTGCGACCTACTTGAAGCGAGTGGGCTCCGCGTGTCACCTTCGCGCGACACGCGGGTGAGCTTCGACGCGCACGTCTCACGTCCAGCAGAGCAAAGAGCTTTTCGACCGGGACAAACTCAGACGAGGGGGGATCCGCAGTGAGGAAGAGTTCTTCCGTCCCTAGTCAGTTGGGTATCGACACGGACAGAGAGAGCGACAGGGGCCAAGCGAACTCGAACCACTCATTCGAGCATGTCGTTCAACAACGGCAAGAGCGACGTGGCGATCGCCGTGCGCAGCGGCAGCAGCAAGAACGGCTATGGCGCCGTGGGCTCCACGGTAACCGAGGCCGACTGGGACTTCGTGATGGTGTTCCCGAACCCACCGAGGGACGACCCGGATCCGGAGGATCAGCGCGACAACATCATCCTCAAGTTGCGTGCGACCGGGCTCGAGACCAAGCTCTTCTACTCGACCGGTCGAGACCTCGTGTTCTGCAAGCTGCGTGCGCCCGAGGATCGCCTCAAGAGCGTCGCTGAGAAGATGAAGTTGCGCATGCTACTGGATGCCAAGGACTTGGAGAACACGGCCAAGCGTGGCATCCCGGAGCAGAACATCAAGCCCTTCCGCCTGCGCGACATCAAGAACCAGCTGCCGTACAACCCGTACGAGTACATCTACGCGCCGTACACGCGCAAGCCCGAGGTGCAATGTTTCTTTGAAGTGAAGGGTCCCAACGGCTCGCTCTTCAATAAGACCGAGCGCATGGTGCTCATTGAACACATGATCACGGACCGCACGCACGGCGCCGGGTGTGACTTGGAACGCTTGCTCTACGAGGGCGTCATTGCCGAGTGCTTTCCGCTCCACGAGGACGACGTCAAGGACAAGCTTGCCGAGAAGTGGATCCGCTGGTCGAACGCGCCCATGAACCAGCCCTTCGAAGAGGTCTGGGACTACTTTGGCGTCAAGGTCGCGCTCTACTTTCTGTTCCTCGGCCACAGCACCAAGTGGCTCACGTACCCAGCGCTCGTCGGGATCATTCCGTGCGTTCTCAACTTCACGATCTGGGACGAAGATCTGCACCGCACCGTGTTCACGTACGTGTCGCCGATCTTTGGTGCGCTCATCACGATCTGGATGACCGTGTACCTCACGAACTGGAAGCGAGCGAACTCGCGCGCGTGTCTGCGTTGGGGCACGACGGACTACGAAGAGAGCGAGCACCTGCGTCCGCAGTTTGTTGGCGAGCCGATCCCCTCGCCCATCGATGGCAAACCGACGCGCTGGTTTAGCCCGCGCGAGAAGCGTCGGCGTGTCGCACTCAGCTGGCTCGTCACGACCATCTTCATGCTCTTGGTTATCGCGATTGTGTTGGGCATTTTCTACCTCCACTACGAGCTCACGCACGGGCAAGACTCGAGAGACTTGACGTTCCACGTCCAGGGCTTTGAAGTGCAGCTCGGTCCGATGATCTCAGCGTTCGCAAACGTCGTGCAGATCACGACCATGGGCAAGATCTTCTACTACATCTCGATCTACCTCAACAACAACGAGAACCACCGCACGGACGCCGACTACGAGAACAGCCTCATCGTCAAGAGCATCATGTTCCAGTTTGTCAACAACTTTGCCGCGCTCTTTTACGTTGCGTTCGTGAAGGACGATCTCGAAGGCTGCATGCACAGCTGCATGTGGGAGCTGCGTTACACCTACCTGGTCGTCTACTTGTCGCGCCTCGTCACGAGCAACGTCACCGAGGTCGCGATCCCGCGCGCTTGGACGTACATTGACCGATTCCGTCTCACGGGCTCGTTCTTCGACCGCGACTTTGATCTCCGCCATGTGCAGTCAGACGCCGAGCGCGAGCTGTTCTTGTCGCAGTACGACTGGATCGGCACGTTCAACGACTACCTTGAGCTCGTCATCCAGTTTGGGTTCACGAGCATGTTTGCCGTGGCGTTCCCGCTCTCGGGTCTCTTCTCGTACGTGACCAACTTCATTGAGATTCGCCTGGACGCCTACCGCATTCTCTACGAATGCCGCCGTCCACGTCCGCAAAAGGTCAAGGATATTGGCTATTGGTACCCGATCTTGCAGATCATTGCCGGCATCTCGATCTGTACGAACGGCGGTGTCGTGATCTTTACGGGCGCGTACTTCACGGGCGTGACGACCGTCATGCGCGTCTGGTTCTTCACGCTCTTTATCAGCTCCATGTTCCTGCTCAAGTTTGTGCTCGAGTCGAACATCGACGACACGCCCGAGGGCGTGCGCGCCCAGCGCCGTCGCCAGGAGTTCCTCGTCGGCAAGTGCCTCTACAATGTGGCCGACGAAGACCGCCGCAAGACGCCCGCTGCGCTCCGCAAGGATCTCGAGAACCCGGACGCTGTCCTTGCGATCGCCGACGACGACAACGACGAGTAATTTCCAACGGCTTTTGAGAGAGCAAGTCGTGTGGGGTGTGAGGAGGCGGCTTGTGCATACGTAGCATTCTCGTTCGTCACGTCGCGTGGTGGCCTGTTGCTCGACGCGTTCGTTTTGCCTGTGTTCCACAGGCTGTGGATATTGCATTTGATTTTGAGCCGCCCGGCACTCACCGTTTGCAGTCGATACTTCAAAAGTCAAATCAGAGATGGGTACACTGGGTCTACCGTCCACTAATCGCACGTACAGTGTACGTCATACCAACCCTGTATCTACCAATCATGATGCCTCTATTCTTAGAAGCCACAATGATTGGCTAAAATTCTCGTACACCGTTCAGGCCGACCAGTCTGCCACTCAAAAGCGTGCTTCAGAACTTCAGAACAGAACGGAAGATGGCAGGGATGACGTCGCGCGCCACGTCGCTCTCGCTGTGTACTAGAAGTCTCCATCAGCGTTCGTCCATGCGTGTACCGGTACATCGTACCTGGCGGCTCTGTGCCGCCGTGCTCGCTGCGTGTGCGGTCGCGAGCTCCTACGGCGCGTACGCATCGTCGTCGTCTTCCTCCTCCTCCTCTGGGTCTGGCGCGGACGTCGTCACGATCGAGGTGCCACACTCACCGCAGAACGACTCGACGGCCGCGCGCATGCCCATTGCGTTGATGTATAATGCAACCACCCCATTCAACGTGAGCAGCGCGTTGGCGGCAGTTGACAACGAGACCATTACGTTCGAGTCGCTGCTGCTGACGCCCGAGAACATGCTACTGCCGCATCTCGAGCACCTCGCGACGACCAACAACCACACGAATGGGTCCATCTCGGTAGCGGTACTAGACGTCGAGACGATACCGATTGAAGAAGCGAGTGAGAAGACGACGGCGGAAAAGACACTCAGTGACGACCAGCGCGCGACAGTATCCAGCGAGCCATCCATTCCGACTACGGTGGCTTCTGCAGCCGTGAACTCCTCAATGGCCGTCTCGTCATCATCTTTGTCTTCGTCCTCCTCCTCGACTCGAGATGACGCACCTGGAGTTGGTGACGAAGAGACGCAAAGTTCGCCGCCGGTGATCGAAATTCACGGCGTCCCGTCCCCACCGACGCTCGTGACAGCAGCCGCGTTTGACGGCAGCGCCGAAGTGTCATGGAACGTACCCGATGACGACGGGTCGGACCCAATTCTCGAGTACGAAGTCGCGTGGCTGGATGACCTTGAAGGCAAAGTCGCTGGCACAAAAGTCGTGGCCCTCACGCCTGGCTCGGTCGTCATCCTCGACCTTTCCACGTCGCCGTCGGCTGCCAGTGGACCGAATCTGAACGACCTCGTGCCGACCACCGCGACCGTCACGTCGCTCGTGAACGGCCGCTCGTACACGTTCAAGGTGCGTGCGAAAAACGTGAACGGCTATTCGACGTGGTCGGCCAAGTCGCTCGCTGTGAGTCCGCTGCATCCACCGGACTTGTGTGGTCGCGTCACTTGCTCCGGCCACGGCACGTGCTTCCCGACGTACCAAGCAGCACCGTCCAACGACCGTCGCATGAGCGAAGACGCGGCATCTACCTCAACAACTGACGGTCGCTGCATCTGCCGCCCTGGCTTCAACCCGCCCGACTGCAGTGTGCGGAACGACGAGACTGCGTTTGTGTGGAAAGTGACCGAGTGGGGCGAGTGCGGCAGTGGCTGCGGCGGCGGGCAGCGCACGCGGAGTGCGATCTGCTGGGACGTGGCGCTCGACAAGCGGGCGGCGAGTGACGCGTTGTGCTCCGAGAAGAAGCCGTCGCTCACGCGCATTTGCAACGGCATGGAGTGCGGCTCGAAGCTCGTGTCGGTGCGGTACCAAGTCGAGACGAGCTTTGACGAAGTGCTGTTTTCGCCCGAGGCTTGGGACGCGTTCGAACTGGCGTTTACGACCGAGGTCGCTGCCGCGCTGCAAGTGCCGCGCACCCGACTTGAGATCACGGCGATCAAGCGGGGCAGCATCGTGGTCTTTTTTCAGATCTTGCCGGCTTCGCGGGTCGGCGAGCAGTCGCTCAATGACATTGTGGAGCGACTCCAGCTCGAGTTGGGCAACGCCACGAGCACGCTGCGTTCGCACGGCACGTTTGCACGCCGCGTGGAAACCACGGGGGTGAAGCTGAGCTTTTCGATTGCCGACCAGACCGTCGCTGGTGGCGCCGAAGACATTTCGATCGCGGGCCTCGTCGGTACGGTCGTCGTGCTGTGCATGTTTGTCGCGCTCTTTGGGTTGTTTTTGCGGAAGCGCCACGAGCGCATCGCCAGAGGAACAATGGCCGAGGCCGCCGTGCGTGGCCGGAACGTCCTCAACGCGACGCGGTCCGAGATGAAACCCATGGGTATCCGCACGATGGCGTAACGAATCCAGTGCTAGAATGCAATACCAATTCTCTTATCCTGTTCCTCTGGCGGTGGCTCCTCCGAAGAGAAAGCACTGCGTGGTCGTGGATAAACGAGCGCAACGCGCTTGTGCTCAACCTACTTTCGCGAGCGCTCTACAAGCCCGACGTCCTCGACAAAGTCGAATTGGCCCGAGAGCAGTCGGTTGCGGTAGGCTTCCAAGTACGCCGAGAGCGACGCTGCGAGCTGCGCGCCCTTGCCGTCGTCACCAAACGCGAACACGACGTTATTACTCGCAACGTCAGCAACCAACGCCGTACCGTCGACGTCGACTGCAAATGGCACGAATGACGCCTTCCAGCCGCTCACGCCCGAGAGCTTTTCGGCCGTGCGTACGATATCCTAGTCAACCATCCAGATTAGGAATCCTAGAACACGAGACCCGAGGGAAGAAAAGAGCGCACGTACGTCGGGGTTGAGCGACTTGTACTCGTCGAACCAGATGCCACCGCTCTGCTTTCGCAGTAGGTCGCGCAGGGACTATAGGGTGCGTAAGATGGGTGAATACACTTGTGAAAGCGTAGTAAGCCCGGTTCTGGAGACCACTCACATCGGGGACCTCGCGGCCCAATTCTTTCTCAAGCGCTTCAATGTCTGGACCAGATAGACGCAGCATATTGGTTAGACCCCATGAGAAAAAGACGTATACTAGCAGTCTCTATGTCTCTCGTACCAGCGTTCTTGGCGCCGCGCGCCGTGAGGTCGGCCTTGCGCTCGAACCAGTCGACGATATCTACAAGACAATATCCCGTTTAGACGACTCGCTTCATCAAAAATGGACGCCGTCGGACTAACCGTGGATGCACTGGTCACGTTCGTCCACGTCCATGCCGCCCTGTCGCGGGTTACTGTCCGAAAGCACTTGCACGCCCGACATCTTGCCTCTCTCTCTCTACCGAGACGATCTTCCGTCACTGCCGATCTTGATCTTGGACGGTCGCAGGCGATGTACTGATCTACGGTATTATGGAGAAATGTAGAACTAGGATCCTGCCTGATTTGATGTGACAGATACCTAGTATAGGGATTCCCATCACAACCCGCTGGCGGCAACCTCCTAAAGTAGTATATAAGGGAAACCACGAGTGGGAACATGGCGTCGCCGTCCTCACTCTCACTCGCGGCGATGCGCGCGCAGCTGCAGTCGCTAGAGCGTGAGCGTGAGACGTGGGCGGTACAGCGTGTGCTGCAGGTCGAGCGATGCGCGTGGATTGAGCAGCAGCAAAAGCAAACGCAGCGGCGGCGTCCAGAAGACCAGCCCCAAACGGTCGTGGTCACGGCAGAGACCAACGGGTACCTTACGGAGAAACGCGGGGATGGTGAGAAGACGGAGCGCGCTCGACTCACACGTAGCGACTGTATGTACTGTGATATATGGACAGGACGTCGAGTGTGGACGCACCGGTAGCGGCGGTGGCGCAGGCGACGCCGTCGAAGCGCGACCACGAGATCCAGCAACTGAAAGAGAAGGCGCTGCAGCTCGCAAAGGTACAGTGTTCGGATGTATTGTACCGAGGAAGACGGTGCTTGGTCGTGATGCTTCGAGTGTGTATGTTGGAGCAGACGCACCAGCTAGTCGCGAGCACGATCACGAGCCACCTGCGTTCGATGCGGCCGACCGACACGGCCACGACCCAGGCCCAGACCAACGTCAACGCCAACACCAACGGGTCATTAGCTGTATCATCTCGGTCTCCGTCGCCGCCTCAGGACAAACCGCCGGCAGTCGCTACTGCCGGCGTGGCCAACGGCACGACACGGCGCAACAAGAACTCGTTAGTGCTCGTGCCAACGACGACGACGGCGTTGGGCAAGCGCCAGCTCGCGCCGGGCGCCCATGCAGTGCCGCGTGTCCACTACCCTTCGCGTACGTATGCGGAAATTCGGTTGCGTCGTGTCGCTCTGTTTCTGACCTCTCTTGGCGTGCGTACATGAACCTAGTTGCCGCCACGAACGAGATCCCATTGGAAACGACCGAAGAGCTCGCGTCCGTAGCCTTTCGCGTCGCGACGCGCCATTACCTACAGACAGGCCAAGTGCGAGCGATGACTCAGTGCTAAGTGTCGGGTGCGGTTGGACACAAGCTCGCTAACGCACGGCTTCTATATTGCACTAGACAATCTCACGCGCGGCCATGCGCAAAGCCATCGACCAGTACATTGGACGAAGCCTGCGCGAAGACGAGACGTGCGCGATTGTCGAACATCCCGACTCAGTGGTACCGCTCTTGATCGACGATGCTGGGAGAGACGACGGGGAATCGCTGTCTTCTCTTCGATCAATTCCAACGGCCCGCCTGACCCACGGGAACCTTCACGCATGGCTGGACGCAGAGAAATCCGCGGTGCAAGAGCTCGTATCGTCGTGGGCCGCGAGCTCGACGAGCGAACCATGGACAATCCAGCTTGTCGGTGCTGTGCAGGCGCACGCGTTCACGCATTCAATACTCGAGAGCCAACCCGACGCTTCCACGACCGCGGCAACGCTGCTCGCCTCGCTACTGGGAGCCGATCGCACGGGGCGCGCTGTCGCCGTGGTGGAAACAGCGTTTCCGCATCTGATCAGCCTGTTCAGGGATGCGAATGCGTGGCTCGAGAATTCGGTGGCGGCGACGGATGCGCACGCAACGAAACGTGGGGTAGAGTCAGTGCCTTCGGGCCTCAAGTTCAACCGCCCATTTGATCTCGAGCGTGAATCCGTGATGAAGCAAATCCACGGATCGAGAAAACGCCAGCGCCGCGCTGACCCGATGAAGTAAGTTCAGTCATTCCGTTCTCGGTCGCTCGTCTGCACAGTCTCACGTGGTTTGCTCTCTGGTGTGTAGATTACTGTGCATGTTCGAATTGAGTGGCGCGTGCAACGACCCCAACTGCGCCTTCCAGCACCAGCGTGACTTTGACGAGTCCCACGAGTCTAACGAAGTCGTCAGGTCTGAGGTGCCGCATGAGCAGAGAGGACCCATACTTGGTGGAGAAGGCAAGCCGGGCTTCAGACTGTCTACCACGGCCAAGGCGTTGATGAATCAGTTTGTGCAGTTACAGGAGAACGTGCGGAGTCGGTGGCCATCTTTTGCTGAGATTCTCGACAGTGTACGTTCAGGGCTGTTGCACGAAAGGCCATGGACTTGGACTGCTACCAACTGATTTCTCTGTTCTTGCTGATGCCAGAAACAGTTAGGCAAAACGCCATCCACACAGTCCTTGCGAGACGAAAACACGAATGACACGAGAGGCATGCGTTCGCAATTGGCAGCTAGTGCCCCCTCCAACGACTGGAATGAAGACTTTGTCGAGCTGGGGAGCCCGTCCTCGTCGCTCGGTGATAACGAGTCGGCACTGAATCCGTCTTCACGATACTGCCACGACGACATTGCTCAGGGCGAGACAGCGTTGTCGCGTTTCTCGCAGTCTTCGCTAGAAGAACATCTCCGCACGAATCCAGAAGACGTGGACGCGTGGCTGTTACTGGCTCTTCGCTCGCTGGAACTGGAAGTCTCATGGGGGTACGCGACCTGCGACATAGGTTTTTCTACTGATTGTCTCTCTTACTCACACAGTACAATGTGCGATCAACAGAGATGAGAATGCCGTTCGAGTTTCCGAGTCGGAACATCTCGTGGGCGAATTGGAGGAGCTCCACGCTATTCTTCAAACGAAGGGGTCTCGGCCTCCACTTTCCACAAGCGAAGATAAGATTGAGTTGGCCCTCCATGCACTCTCGCGAGCCCTCGAAGTCGAAGCCAACGCTTACTGTGAGGAGCTGTGGCTCCTCCATCTGCGATTGAGCCAGCTCCTCACGATGAGCCGTGACATCGAAGGCGAGCTGCAGATGACTGAGCAGGCGCTCGGCTTCGTGCGGACTTCCGTGTCACTCTGGCGTCACTTTCTGCTGCTCCAGTCGTCATGTCTCGGCAAATTGGACGATGGCGTCGCCACGTATTGTGCGCTTCTCGAAGCCATTGCAGCGGCATCGAAGCAGGTGAAGCGACGACAAGTGAAAGACGCGTTCTCCGTGCTGCTGTGCGACGTCGTGATCCAGTTGTGCTCGATCCAGTGTGCATCTGGGAACTCGCCTGAGGCTTCGAATTTCTTGTGGTCTTTGCTAGAAGGTCGCTCTGACGTAACTTTCACGCATGCAGTCGGTGAAGAGCAAGATGACATGGACGTGGACTCGGATCCTACCCAGTGGCAGCAAGTCGTTCGAAACCAGATCATTGGTGATGACATT
>JAADXQ010000609.1:0-10895 GCA_023337915.1 Pythium angustatum | reverse complement strand
TCGTTCAAGTTTGCAAACCGCTCCTCCAAGTGATCGCTTTCTTTAGCTGAACGGATACTCTTGATGAACAAAGTCACGAACCACGGAAGAGAATACTGGTACATGGGATCGACCAGCGCGAGATCGGCGATGCAGAAGAATAGCAAGGATGCACGAAAGGCGACCCCTCGGTATCGCTCCCGCGACTCATCGATAGCTCGTTCAGTGATTTCAGCCTCGGCCATTTTCTCGTTGATATCTTCCGAAGTGATCTTGGCCTTGCCGAGCGTATCGATCAACTCGGTATCATCAAGAATGTTCCCCTTCGAGTTCGCAAGCATGTATAGGATCTTGTTCTCAATCTCAACGAGCTCAGCCTTCATGCGCGCATTGGAAACCACTAGCGAGTTCTTTTTCTCGGCAAGCTCGGGCATCTCCTCTTGCACAACAACACCAAGCGCTTGATCTTCCAGACCTTTGGGTGTGATCGTGAAGTTGAGCAGAGTAACTTTCACTGATGTCTCCGGTGGATAGTGCGGGTTAGGCAGCTTGGTGGTCATGAAGAATCGAAATGATCCATTGTACGGCACGGTGGAATCGCCGATCTTCATCATGAGCTGTCCTCCTTGCTTGAACTTGCTCTGGAGCAGTATCGGTTCTAGCGTTGCATCCAGCGATTCTAGTACGTTCTCAAGTAGAATCCACTTGCCAAATCTGATCCCGTTTTCAAGAGTCTTCAAGAAACCCTTGTCGGTCAGTTTAATGACGTCAATCCCATTTTCAGACGCGTCTTTGCCGAGGTTCTTGATGAAACGGTTCGCTTGACCTTGCGGGTCGATCAGGAGAGGCCATCGTCGAGCACGAGCAATGATGATACCGTTTTGGACAGAGACGTTGTCCGATGGCAAACCAGCGATCTGCCATTGACGCACTTTAACAGGATCTGCCAACGTCGTGATCACGTTGCAGCCTTTCGAATGCGGTATTTCAAGCTTATTCAAAGCCCCATACCATTCATTGACGCACGCTTCACGGAACTCGCTCGTAAATGTCCCCAGATAACTGATCGTGCCTGCCGAGATCACAACATCGCCAATCAAGTTGACGAAGTCGTGATTAAGCTGTCGGATTGTTGCAGCCCATCGCGTCTCTTCACCGCCTAACAGGCCGATCAACTTCAAAGCGGACTCAAGCCGAATCTCGCACTGGCGCACATCACGTACGAGCTGATCCTTCTTGTTGACCGCATTGTTATAGTTGCGTTCGAGCTCGGCCAAACGATCAACAACTGCTTGAAGGCGCCCCTTTGCGTCAGCTAACACACGCATGGTGCCATCCAACTCTTCTTGCGCTCCCGCCAACGCGATTTTCTTGGGCTCAACCATTTTGGCGATGTTGTGGTAGGTGTGCATGGCTCGCACCCACATGCAGATCGCTTCGCACGCAACACTTGCTTTGCGCACAGCTGGTGGTGTGAATTCTTCCATCTCGATGTAGCGATCGAGCTCCTGAATGATCTTCTCGCCAATGTTGTCCTTGTCAAACTTGACCATATCTTCCATGAGTTTCTTGGCATTGCCGAGAATGGTTTTCTGTGCACTCTCCCAGTAGTCTTTGACCTTCTGACCAGCTTTATCGGGGTCATTCTTCATTGTCGGTTTGACACCGAAAATGATGCAGGCTGCCTCCATCGTTAGCTTGACCCCGTGAGGGGGATTCTTTAAAGCCTTCACCTCATCGATATCGGATTTCTTGAGCCTGTTCAAGCACTGAACTGCTGCATCTAACGCAGGCAGTGCCTCATCGAGATCACGTTGCGCGTCGTCAGCAATAGCCTTTGTCTCAGCAGCCTTCTTGTTTGCAACTTGCTCCTCTTTCTCAACGACCGCTTTCGTATCATCCGCGTCCTTTTTATCAAGAGTGATCTGCTTCATCATCTCGTCGACTTCGATTTGCGTCTTCTCAAGCTGTGGCTTCAATGCTACAAGTTGCTCCTGCATGCCTGCAACCTGTTCCTTTGTTGCCACGATCTTGTTCACACCGTTTTGTAAGCGATTACGTTTCCCTTCGACTTCGTCTCGTTTGACTAGCAGCACCGACTTGAACGTGTACAGTAGCTCCAGATAGCTTGTCGGGGTAACGTAGTTGTACCGCCGCAATTTGTCGTAGAATTGCGCGGAAGCCTGCTCTACGTTTTGATGGATCGTCTGGAAAATGCTCACAACTGCACCCGTGTCCATATTCGAGCCGCTTCCTGGAGCTCCATTGAGCTGAAAGTCCGCCGAGGTTAGAGCACTTGCTGCGACAGACTGCAGCGCTTCTGCAGGCCACTCGCTGAACCAATCGATGGTGCAACAGTTGACCAACGATGGGAACATGCGTATACGATCACGGAAGAGGTTGCCGAGCGGGCTCATGCAAAGCACCAAGTGGAGATTCTGTCGAACGAGGAGCAAATACTGGGCGAACGTGTTCAACTTGGTCGGTGGGATCTTCTTCTTGACGCAATACGGTCGACAGTGATTGCTGATCTGGTCGATGTCCTCCGGCGCATACAGGTTCGGTACATCGCCACTATTGAGCACACTATTGATGTCTTCAAGCATCGCTTCATGGACGATTTGAACATCAGAGAACAAGAATACGATGGGCTTCTCATCGATTCCTGCTTTCATGAGAAACTTCTTCAAATCGTCGCGCCACTCTGCAACCCCGTAACCTTTGGTGATCTCGATTTGTGCACAAGAATATTCCGCCATGTACGCGGCAAGACGTGTTAGAGACTGTCTTCCGCTCCCTCCGACCCCAAGTAGAAGAGCGTTTCCCTGGGGCTGGCGAATGACACGCGCGATTCGTGAGACGTGTTCAATAGCGTTCATGAACATGACCAGGTTCATCGGGGCGCTGCTTTCTGCGTTGTAGTCGTTGAGATATTCTTCGACCTGTGATTGCAGCTTGTCGACGTCAGCGATTTCCTCATATATCTTGGGGTCTGCACCCGGAACCATGTAATCACCGAAGAAAAGCGTTTTCGTTGGATGTACGCACTCCCATGCCGCGCTCGGTTGTGCAGCGCCAAGCCGTTCACCAAAGTGTTCAGCGACCTGAGACTTCAAGAGCTCCTGGAACCACTTGTGATCTGCGGTTGTAGTGAATCGGTCTTCAAAGACTCTCATGTTCTCGTGGACCCACAGTCTCAACGCTTGCTCGAGCTTCACGATCTTCTTGGAGTCACCCATCAACAAACCTTGAAATACTTTCGCGAGATCGCGTAGATTGAACGTGTAGTGTGACTTGGCTGGCGTGGGCAGAAGCTCTGCAATTACTGTGTTATAGATGTGAATCGATGCCCTGACTAGCTTTGCCGCGATCTCAGGTGGCTTGATCTCGTCGCCAAATTTCTGGAAAAAGTTCGAGACGATTGTTTCGAACACGATTGCTTTGCTATCGTCGGACATTTCAGTGTAGCCAACGATATTGAAATGGCGTACGAAGCGCTGCGTGATCGGATTCCGTCCGCCACCGGGTGGACCCAACGAGCATACGAACACGACATCGATGATTGTACGAAATTGGAGCAGCTTGCGGTCGTACCAGCCACCTTGATCAAACCATTGTCGCAAAATCTCGATTGGTGGCTGGGCAAAATACTCTTCTTGCTTGGGCATGTTCAAGTCGTCGACATAAATGATAAACCTCTTTCCCGCTGTTGGGCCGTAGACTCCCTTGCGTCGCTTTTCCATCTTCGAGTCGATGAAGTCCTGGGTCTGGTTCGCGCTAGTCTGTGCTGAGAAAGACATCTTCAGTGGGATAAACTTGTCCGGATCGGATTTCTCGAGGAACTGGTTCACATTGACAGTCTTGCCAGTGCCGGTCGGTCCAACAATCAGCATGTGCACACCGTGAGATAGAGCGAGGTTCATGAGGAAAATTGAGCGCACCGAGTCGCTCGTCGGTACGACGAGTTCTGAGAACGACGCATTCCCGTCAATCACAAACTTGGGTATCGTCTCTAGCCACGGTATCCAAGCTTCCTTCGTCAGGTCGAACGAGTAGTCGTAGACCATACCGTTGACCGGAAAGCACTTTTTCACGTTGTTCCCTTGCATCTCTTGGCGAAGAAAAGCGTCAAAGCGGGCACGACCTGCATCGTTTCCTGTTGCACCGATCGACCAGACGAGCGCAAAAATGAATATGCTTTCAACGTTCCGCAAAAAGAAGCCCATGTGTTCGAGCTTCACATCTTTCTTCTCATCTCGCTTGAGAGGTGCGAAGAAGCACTCCATGAGACGCATGAGGCTTTGGGCGAGGTTTGATGGAATCTGCGGCAGCCATTCCTTCACGTATGACGACACAAACTGCAAGCACGGTCGAAGGTAGATGTCGAAGAGGTGGTGAAGAGCCATAGAAAAGTCGGTGACGTTTTGCTGGCCGACTATCTGGGGCCCACCGATATCGTGTATCAAACCTTCGATCCAGCTGTGTATCAATGGGTCAAAACCGAGAGATGACGGCTCCATGTATACCATGCCTGTGCGGCTCACCGTCGCCGGCGAAGCAACCGACAGATCTTCTACTTCGAACATCATTGTCATTTCATTCGACATTTGGATGATTTCGCCACTTGCCAGGCACAGCTTCTTGTTGTCGTCGAGCACAGTGTTCATGTTCTCGATCCAGATTGCGTCAACTGGACCGTCAAATATCACCCACTTGCGAGCAGGCGATGCGTCGTTCGCAGCTTCGCGGTACAGAGTCGAGAGAATACCATCTTGCCACTCGTGAGTGTTGGCATCGAACTCGCCATACAGTTGACCCATTGTAATGGATTTTGGATTCAGCTGATATCGTAAAACTCGCTCGTATGCTTGGCCCACCTCGCCAAGTTGCTTGAGTTCGGTTAAAGTCTCTGCGAGTACAGTCAAATTTGATGACTTGCCACCGCCTGTTGCACCAACTACCATAAGCCCGTGACGTACGCACAACGTCTCATATAGCTGCTGGACCTTCAGCATAAAGAATGGGTGCGCTTGCAGCTTTTGCTTCTCCACTGTGAGCTTCATCACTCGAATCAAAGCACCGAGATTCAATTGTGGCTTCGCCTTTCCTGGGAATAGGTCGTTGATGATGCCGCTGAAGAGAGGGATATCATGTGCCAAAAACTTCGGCAAGTTCACATCCTGCAAGGCTCGCAAAAGAAGTAACTCTTCGTCCATGTCAGGGTCAGACCTCTTGTAGTTGCCCGCAGCTGTGATGACAGTCTTGACTGCCCGCATTCCATAGTCGTAGTGAGATTGTGAAGAGAGCTGTTCTGAGCACAACTTGAAAGTTGTCACCATTTTCGCACCGCATTCTTTCGCCTTCTCATAGCCGTACGCGAAAAACATGATCTCCCCAATCATCGCGTAATCTGGTACCATCATCGCAACTGGTCTAAACAGTGCTGCAAGAGAATCTGGGAGATCCGAGCGCCCAGCGTAACCAGGATTCATGGTGATAAACACACCAAATTGTGGGTTGACTGCGATGTCCGATCCCTCAAAGACGATGCGCTTTTCCCCAGCCCTGATAGCAAGCTGAATGGTAATCACTTGCTGACCGATTACCGACAAGACTTCAATGTTGATACGATTGAATTCGTCAAAGCATGCCCAAGCTCCACAAGCCGCGAGGCCTTTGAAGAATTTACCCATGGCGATATAATCGAGGCCATCGGAACAGTTGAAAACGACACATTGCTTCGCCAAAGCCTTCGCCAAGTCCTTGGTCGTTTCAGTTTTGCCCGTGCCTGCCGGTCCCGCCGGCGCGCCGCCCAGGATCATTTGCAACGCCGCCATCAGTGTCATGTAGCACTTGTCGGTGAGTGGTGTAATGACCAGTCGGAACGAGTTGCCGAGGTATTCGTAGCCGTATGGTCGGCGTGCGCTCACCATGTCGGCGAAAAGATCGTCTTCCCAATAGTATCGCAGCTGGCTGGACCACATGAAGTCTTCTTTGGAACTCACTTTGTTGTGCACAAGTCGAGCTGTGACATCGCGAGCGTGAACATCGATGACGGTGAGGGCACCGACACTCACACGGGCGAGTTTGTCAAGCGGACCGCGGACCATCTGGACCATGTCAGCAAGCTGGGACAGTTGGCGCTCCATCATTTTCTTCACGCCTTCACTTCCCGAGGCCGCCATTTGCTCTTCCATTTCCCGAGTCCAATGGAACTGACTGCCGTTCAGAACACACATTCCCGGCCACTTCTGGATCCATTTCGTACGCGAAATTTTCGTGTAGTCTTGAATGGATTGGAACATCACATCACGAATCGACATTCGCATCATGTCTTCAACTTCCGTCATCCAGTGTTCTACATTCTTGTTGACGGGGTTGACAGGCTTCGTCATCGCCACTTTCTCACCTTCTGCTGATATCATAGACGTGATCGTAAGATCCTCTTGGAATTCAACAGATACCACGCCTTCAAAGCATTTCTTCAGATGCGGTTGCACGAGTTTCACGTCCTTGCTTTCTGAAAGGATAGATAGAAGCTCTTCGTTCGAGAGGAAGTAGAAGCGGCTGAATGCAGACCGCTTTGTTTCCAAAAAGTCGCTTAACCCTTTCTGCACTTGCTCGAGGAATCTGTTGCTCTCTTGAAATCGATCCAAGAGCTTCTCATTGTTGCAGAACGTAATCGCCAACGGCTTCTGTTTCGCCGATGAAAGTGTTTGTCGCCAGTTCTTGTCGACCGTGGCAAATCGTTTTCCTTCCGTAGGTAGCTGTTTGTTGATATCCGGAGAATCAAAAATTGGCTGGAGATATAGCCAACTTCGTTGCACCTGGATCCACTCGTCGATAACCTCTGAAACGATGATCAGCGTTCGTTCCCATCTATTGATGCGCTCCTCAAAAGGCTTTTTGAAAGCAGAGAACTGCATCGCTTGGGTTGTCGTTATTTGTTCGTCGAGCATCGCTTGTATTTCATCGACACTCTTCAAAATATAAGTCTCTGTCTCGCGGTAGTCAATGATCGTGAGATTAACACTCTTCCAGGCGTCTTCCATAGCGTTGAGCGTTTTCTCGATCTGATACTCTTTTCCAGCAGTTTCACATATCCGCGCGATTGTTTCGAGATGTTTCTCAAGACCCAACTCGAGAACATAACTCAGTTTCATTCCACGATCAGGTCGAAATGTCATCTGGATTTCTTGATTCATCTGCGTCCAGTGACGCTCCTGCATGCCTGGGTTTCGCAAGGATAATATCAACGGGACGTGCGGCCGGAATGAGGCGATCTCGTCTTTGATCATGCTGGCGATGTCTGTACAGCCCTTCACCCCAAGTTTCTCGAACTGTTTGAGAGCTTTCTGGATCATCGCCCAGTTGGTCTCAACAAATGTTTCAATTTCTTCGCCGTTGATGTCAAGGAAAGCTCCATCCATCCACTTCTTGTGCTCTTTAAGCCATCCATTGGCGGTCTTCCACAGCATTGAATAAGGCTCGAAATCGCGCCGAATTTTCTGGATTTCTTCGTAGTCAGTGATCTCGTGCCCAAACAACGCCTCTCGTGAGTTAAACAATCTCGCATCCTCATCAGCTTTCGCAATCTTCTGCTCGATGTTGATGACGTATTTGTAGACTTGGTCTAGGCGCGCAAGATCAGTGTACTGTCGAAATCCGTCCACTTCATTGTGGAGCACGCGGAGTGACTCATTGAACTCAACTTGCTGATCCTTCATTTCATTCGAGAATTGAGACTTCTGCATCTGCAGAATGTGCGTCATGCGCTTGACTTGATCGTTGATCTGGTTCGGACATAGCCGAACACGCCAAATAGTCATGAAGTCCTCTCGGTCATAGTGGTACTGGAAACTATCCAACACGAGTCGAAACTTCACAAGGAGTTGACTCTGTGTGAGCAGTGGGGCCAGTTGCTGTGGCACACCCTCTAGGTATGCACTCATGTCGGTCAGCTCCTCGATATTCTGTGGCACCTTTTGCAGCTGACGGTTGATACTTTCATACTTCTCGAGCAGTTCTTTGGCCAGACTCGTGCAGTTCTTGAGTTGCCAGTCCAGAAGTTTCTTCGCCAATCGTCTGTGCTTATCAGCGATAAGTGTCCGAATACTTGTGCAATTTACTGAATACATCCCAAGCTCGACACCAGTGGCAGGAATGAGGTCTTCCACAGCAACAACATCTTGGTAGTGTTTCTTGATCGCCTCTTGAATCATGGCAAGGTTTGGTGGCTTGTGCTGTTGAAACTCTGCCAGGTACTCATCTTCGTTCACGTTGATGAATGAGATGAACGGCTTGTACTGCAGAAGATATTCACACAGTGGGGCTTCAGCTTTCTCCATCAGTGTGTCAAGCTCTTCTTTCAGGTAAGTCACCCAGTCTTCGCTCGCGCTGACACATGGTATACAAGGATGACTGCTCCAAAATAGTTTGTTCATCACCACTTGCTCGACTTGCTTTATGTTCTTGAGATTTTCCAGCATCTTCATAAACATGTCGACAATGATCGATTTGAAGGTTCCAATGTTCGTACTGTACGAAAAGACACGGCCAAGTCTTGGCTCAACAGGCTGGAGCGGACAAGTTTCCGTCGGGTCATCAGGATCTTTCGGCTTCCACGAGGCGATTTTGGCGGCGCCAGCCTCTATCTCTTCGCTGTTGATCACGTAGAGGTCCGTGGACACACTCAAATTGACTGTGAACAGTGAGATCGGGGACAATAGCTGACGCTGGAGACACAGATACTGCCATTGGATCTCTCCGAGGGCAGCGCGGTCGAGATCAGGTGGGGCTACAAACGCTGTCTTGGCATCAATGATGTGAACTGTTCCAGTTGCTGACCGCCGAATATAGTCCCGGAACTGGTGAAGTGAATGGTCCGTGAGATATCGCAACGTATCTTTCATGGCGAAGTTGACTCTTCGTAGGAGTGACCGAAGCTTGCTAAACTCGTACGTGTCTTGGCGAGTTTCCTGCAGATAATACCACCCTTTACCCACGTTTGCAAGCGAGGTCCGAATGATGTTGGCGACCTTATTCGGCCACTCTTCGTTGATCGCCTTCAGCACCACACGCTCCAAAGTCTGTTGGCGTTGTTGAAACTCTTCCAGTTTCATGCTTCTACCTGGTTTCACAGCGAAGAGTTCCAGCTGTAGCACACGATAGCACTCCTCGTTGACCTTGATCAGTGATGATAGAGCCTCCGGTGAGGTCAGAAACGTCTGAAACGAGAAGCCGATGAATTGGTCAGCGTAGTCTACTGGGGCAGCACCTTGCGTCATGTTCGAACATATGATTCTTGGACACGGCGTCGGTGGTCGTTCTTCTTCAATCGACAACAAACTGCCAAACACTTCCGGATTTCGCTTCATTTTGTGATGGTAATCGAGTACGATCTTACACATGGTCCGAAGGTAGTCGAGCTGAATCTCGTGGAGCACGCGCGTCGTATCAGGAATGCGGTGACCCTTACCATGGAATAGCCCGGTTGCAAGACGCACGATCTTGTTGAGACTCTCATTGCCAAGCTTGTGGAGCTCTTCGACGGGCATGCAGTCGACGTAGACGTTCTTTCGAAGGGCATTCTGTGCCTGTAGACGCCGAATGTGCGCGACCATGTAGCGATCAGCAAAGTTGTGAGGGTCTTCCACCTTGAAGCAGATGTCTAATCGCCGCGCATCGTCGACTACCTCTGCCTTTCTGTTTCGTTGAAATCGTACTGAGAACTGCTGCGTCTTGACGTTGTAGCCAACGACATGAGCATCGCACCAGAAGCTGGAAAGTCCACGGACCGTGTATAATGCCGTACACGGAATCTCCACCGAGCTGTCCGAACGACGACCCAATCGAATCCACTCCTCGGGGTTGTGGATTTCATAGCTTTCATCGTCAAATGTGTGCAGACTGAGGGCTTCCAGTATCGCCATCGCGGACTGGCTCGTGTCTTGCGCGATTCTCTGGTACATGGGAGACTTGTGGAACATATCCAAACGTTCACGAAGCAGCTCACCGACATTGACCGACTCATACAATCTTTTCTTGCGCTCGACTTCGACTTCTCGCGGGGGAAGATCCGCGACTCTCTCATACGGCACAAACACCTTGGGCTCAATCTCGCCTTCTTCCTTTAGCGCTGGGTCGACCTCGCTAATGACGTGACCACCCCCAACGGAAAAGCCCATGGGCAGTTGCACGTAGGACGCGGGCGAATGGATCGCAACGTTCTCTTTCAGTGTCGCAGGAACCATCGCGCCCTTGGTCGGTGACGGCTTGAGTGGTGAGCCGCCGCCGTGCACCATGAGCGTTCCGGAAGATTCAAAGTTCACGACCCCCACGGGCACCTTCATGGCCTCTTTGGACGGACTGGTGGACGGTGCGAGCCGTCGCATCACGTCAAAGCCCTGCGGCGCACAAATCACCATCTCGTTAGTAGGTCTGTGGGCATCCGATGCTAGGAGTCCCCCACGACACAGCGTACTCTACCTCTCCATCGCTGCCACGCTGCATCCTGCACGTAGCCTCGTAGCGTCTCTACGCAGATGCAGTCGACGCGATCAGCTTTCTCGGCTGCCGACTCGGCAGGTTTCCCTTTAGGAGTCGCGCGCTGACTGAAGTGACTCTTCGCGGAAACCTGGGTACCATCACTCTTGACGTACCCCACTCACCGGGTATACCGGTAGTAACCCAGGCCGCGTAACCCTTCGCGATCCCATGCTCGCTCGCCTCGCCGTCGCTCCATGATTCCCGCGCCAGGAGCCCCGCAGCCGTCGGATATATCGTACGACTCTATCGCAGGCTTCGATGCGGGGGAGAGGCGAGTTCGCTGGTCCCACGGAGAGATACCAATCGGCGCATCGGCCGTCGCTGCCCACTGGGTGCGCCGCATCGCGCGCCTTACGCTGCTTTGCGAG
>JAADXQ010000608.1:0-10902 GCA_023337915.1 Pythium angustatum | reverse complement strand
GTCGATGTCGTCGCAGGATGATATCCGATGCTAACAGATACTTGTGCTTTGGTTAGGGAACACAAGCGAGCTGGAGAGATTTTCTTCCTCTTTGGTTTCAGGATACCAAGCAAGTCATTCTCACTCACCTTGGGGCGTTGGTCTTGCTCACCATTGTCGGTACGGTATGCATAGTTGTTGAAGATGCCTGGAAGGAACTCATTGATGCTCATACCCTTGTGTGTGATTTTGTAGCCGTGGTTCTCAGCACGCGCGAATCTCTATTTCAAGCCGGATATCTTGTTCTTGCCATGCTGTGCATCATTTTCTTCAAGCATCGACAGAAGCTATGGAGGCTGCTTCTAGCTTATGCTCTTGCGGTCTGTCTTGCAATATTCATTCGAAATGTCGACTGCAAGGAGGATAGTCGACTGGACCTCATTGGTCTGGAGTGCTACAGCGAAGACGCAACCACGTGGGGGTCTCTGTGGCCCACGCTATTCAGCGCTCAACTTCTCATCATTTTGCAGCTTGTGTTTCAGCTCGTGATCTACGTCTCGAATGCCGACACGATCGACGAACGCATGCGAACCATTGAGTTCAGCCACCAAAATCCGATTTACTTCGTGTCGCGCATCGCGGTTGAAATCGACAATTTATTTCGCGTGATTGGAAGTGCCGTTTGCTATGTCGCCATACTCTTGGTCGTCTTCAGCCACGAAACCATCGATTCCGGTGCGCACACGACTGTTCTCGGTTGCGCTCAACTGATCGTGTTGCTCATTGTCGTCGGTGGTCATCTCGGCAAGTTCAAGCGCGCTCCGCGCAGCTCATTACGCCTCAAGCTTCTCTGGTCATTTGCCATGATTGTCGAGGTCATCATCTTGGTCGCTCGCTACGTGTTCCACTTCCAAGATGTGTCGAACTACTTTGACAAACATGTGTTCACAAGCGGCTTCATGTCGTCTCGCGATTTCGGCTTGGAGAAGTTGTCGTCCAAGAACTCGCTATCAGGCGTCTTCGTCTACCTCGCACCGACGGCTGTCGTCATTGGGTTGATGTTCTGGCAGCTCTCGTCCATCATGCAAGACGTTCGCCCGTACGAGATGCTTGTCGCTGGCCGGAATCGAATGACGGATCAATTCTTATTTTGGGCAGAGACTGTGCGGCGAGCGCTCATTGCGTTCAGTACGACCGGACTCGTGATTGTGGCGATGAGTGTCGCGCTCCAGCACATCAACGCTGTCGGTGCTGCATATGTGCTCGTGCTCGTGGTGGGAAGACCGCTTTCATCGTGGCAGAAACTGTGGTTCCCCCTGTTTTGGGTGTCAGTGATCGCAATCTCGACAAAGTACGCGTATCAGCTCCGATTATTTGGTGGCATCAAGTCAGCCGATGATGGCTACCGTGATGTCGATCTCGGAAACAACGCGAAATGGTTTGGTCTCGAGCGACTTGCCGAAGAAGGCTCAAGCGCCAAGACGAGTGTGTGGAGACTGGAATCTGGCCCCCTCCTCGTCATTTTGATGTGCTTCATGCAACGTATGGCCCAGTATTTCGAACTATCATCAAGAAAGGCGACTTCTGAGTTTACTCCCCAGGGCAATCCACGCCAACTGAGCAGCCAGCTCAGCAGTCAGCCCATCAATAGTCTCGAGCTTGTTGGAGCATCCGGTGTCAGAACGTCAGCGTCGTTAAAGACAAACTCGCCTGGTTTCCAAGCGCTCGAAGCTAGTCGCGTGCCAGCATTTCGGCAGCAGAGTTCGGAGGGGCTTCAAACATTCATGGAGCAACAACGAGAAAGCGGTGATGACGACTCCGACTTTCTGTCTCACATGCGCGACTTCTGCATCGAGTATGCTGATTCGGCTTCCGTGAACGTGGTGATGCTATTGCTGACAGCGTCTTCTTTTGCGCATCGGGATGTTATATCGATTGGCTACCTGCTCGTTGTCTACGGTATGATGTACGCCAAGCCTGACAACGTATGCAAGCTATGGTTCTTATTGGCAGCCGCGCTGTCCATCATCATCGTCGGGGAGTATTTTCTCATCGTGTGGCTTCCGCCGTTGGCGGGAGTTGAGAAGGAGAACACGTCGCCGTGGAAGCATCTTTCGGTGTCACAACAGCGGTGGCTGGCACTGGGAAACCAACACAAATGGGCTCTGCTGGCCGACTTCGTCGCGCTACTAGCTGCGTATATGCTACCGAACTCACAACGTCTGCGGGCTGGCGTCCAAGGCGTCGAAACACAAGCGTGGTCGGCGTCAAGCAAACAAGGACTCCCGTCATCGCGGCGCGGACAGCAAATCACCACGGAACCCTATAACGAAGGGATGCTCGACAAGTTGAGGCCCCGTGAGTTTGCAGAGTCTGAGTTCATGCGGAGGACAAGATCATCGGCATGGCACGCTCTGATGTACTTTTTCATCCTTGGGTGGCTCCCTGTGACACTCCTCGTCATCTTCATCTGTGGAGCGACGCACGGTGGTATTGCTTCTTTTGTGTACATCGGAGCAGCAGTCTTCATGCTCTATCGACTTGACGAAGCACGCCTTCCAAACAGCAAATGGATTCATCAACTCCGCAAGTTCAACTGGGCTCATCTGTTCGTGATGGTCGTCATCAGTGCGCCGTACGTGAAGGATGATCTAAGTCGCTGTCTTGTGGGCAGGAGAAGTGACAGTACTGCCAGTGCGGGAGATGTTTGTCTTTCGGTGGAGGACCTGCTTGGCATCCAAACAACGAATGTGCCTGCAGGAATTATCGCGATTTTCGTTCTGATCTCAATTCAGTGCGAGATGCTCTCAACTCCGACCTATCGCGACGTCTGCCAGTATATTCAGCTCGAAAAAATGCAAGCTCCAGTCCGACAAGAAGAAATCGTTCGACGATTCTACAAAGATCGCACCGCAAAATGGTTTCTTCTCAAAAAGGAGAAGAGTGCAGCTCTGCAACGGCTCAAGCTGATCGTGTCGAAGCTCGTCCACAAAGTGGAGGAGCTAATGGATATCGCTATGGGGCTGCACTACAACTTGCCTCCGATGGCTCCGGCAAAGCCTCGAGTGATTGAATATTTCCAGAATGCGATCACACTTGAGTGGGACCCACCACAGGAAACTCTCCACAAGATTCGCTACTACCGCATCACGAGGCAGCAGTACCCGTCACACACCCTTCTTGGTGACTTCAGCGATGTCGTTGAGGTAAAAGGCGATGTGACATCTGTGAAGTTAGAAGGCCTCCGGCCCGGAACAAGCTATCAGTTCAAGGTAGCAGCGGTCTCACGAATGGGCGAAGGTCCCTTTAGCGTTGCCAGTGACCCGGCAGCGACCTTTGCACTGAACCTTGACGGTAGTTGCACCGCTGGCTGGATGAAATATCGTCGGCAGAACGTCACCAACACTTGGACATCGTCTTGGTTGTCGTGGATTCAACCGAAATACCTGCATCGGTACGTGGTCCTCGACGCGCGGAATTTGGTGTTTTACAAGAACGAAGAAATGGCGTTGCGTCACCGCAGCAAAAAGCGGCGGAAGAAGATCAAGACCGCTTTTGCCTGGAAGGATGTCGTGACGCTCCGACTCAGTGATACCAAAGTGCAATTCGATGATGTGTCGCCATTACTGTTCTGCTTCGAGCTCATTATTCGGCAAGACGGAAATCAAGCCGACCTAAAGTACGTCTTCCAAGTGGATGTCGCAAAGGACTTCGATCGGTACTTGTCTGTTCTCGCCTTCTCGGTCCCTCGCCACACAGTCGATGACTCTATTCTACAATGCTTGCGAGACAAGAATTTGCCCGTCCCGGAGTATGCTGTGGCAGGTGATCACGACGATGGAGGCGATGAGACTGGAAGTGAAATGAGCAGCGTGACTGGAGATGAGAGCAGCTTTGGCGACGCCGAGGATGCTGAATTCGACGAGCAAACACGAACGTCGTGGCGCATCCCCGTGTACCGCGGGCTGTATAGCCTGCAAGATGCCGCAATGCAGGCGGAAACTATCGAATACGACCCAGATGATCAAGTGGAACCGACCATTGGTGAAATCGTGAGCGTGGCCATCAACTCGATCAGAAGTCGCACGGCACAATGGTGTTACATCGTGATGATACTTGCCTTTGCTCGTCAGGTATGGGATCGTTGATGATATCTGAGAGTTTCTTGATGGCAAACTGATTGCTGTGTGTCGATCGATAGGCGGATCTGTTGAACTTCGTCTATGTGCTCATCACGTTCGGCTATCTCGGCATCGAAAGCCCAAGACCATCTTCTCACTCGTGGCTGTTGCTGCTCAAATATGTATGTCGTGGTGTGATGTTTGAACGGTCAGTGAACGAAGCCTGACACGTTTTGTCTTTTCGTAGACGTGTACGATCATCTTGATCCGATACGCATTCCAGCTACCAATCTTCTGCCATGGTTTGGCCGGAAGTGGGTATTATTACCCCAGTTTCCAGCCATTTTGCGGAGCCCCAAAGAATTCGGTTGTGCTTCAAGATCAGTCTATTCAGCCGACAGTCGTCATCGGTGTCTTCAAGTTCGACGGTGTTACCGTAGACGGCGTCAACACAATCTTCAAGGGACTCCAGTGGAACTTCTACGTGGCCCTCGCGATCTTGTGGCACCGGAGAGAGCTCATAATCCGTGGTCTCTGGGTCGATTCGAAGCAAAATGCGGAAGACGAAGTTGGGTCAGTTTTTGGCAGCCGTCGACAAGGTAACGGCTCGGAAATGTCCTCTCAGGACTCCATTGACGAGTCGTTCAACTTCGGCGGTGGTCTCCGAACACTCGCACAGCCCGTAAAGCATCCTCAGCGAGCGACTTCTGTCGAGTCTCATTTGGCGCTAGATCCAGAGCAGCCAGATCAAGGACGTGAAGCAGAGCTGGCAGAGGAGCTGCTGCACGAACTAGAAGCCGAGGAAGAGCAGAAAGAGACTCAAGAGATGGAAGCCAATCTTGACGACGAGACTAAGCACGACCATCAGCGACGGAGCACGAGCGAACCGGAGTCTTCTACAGATGCGGTAAACACAGTCACCGAACAGATCGAGATGGAAGACACGTCTGGTGCTGCTCGCGATCACTACGGTACAGAGAACAAGTCGTGGCTAGAAACCAAGCTTCCTCAAGTGCACGCCTTTTTCAAGCGCGTTGTGTGCGAGCCACCGGCACAATGGGACAAGGACATCCACGCAGCGATATCCGGATCGAAGCCAGGACGTGACTACTTCGCGCCGTCGCTGAGTGTCATGCTCTTCGCCGCTGTATTTGCGATCTTATTCTTCAAGCAGATTGGTGATCCCGACGCAAGCGCATCTCCGACAGCTGCCCAAGTCAAATCCAGCTCCATGGTGTCAGGATACCTCGTGCTGGTTGTGTTTATCCAGCTTTGCTTCATCATTTGGGATCGCGCGGCCTATGTGTGTGGTTCGCTGACGTCGAAGATCATTCTCCAGTACTCGTACATGGTCTTGCTCCACTTGTGTTTGTGGGTGCTCATGCCGCAGCACATTGGCACATACTTTCAGGACCGGCCCGCGCTTGTCATCTTCTACCTGCTACATTGCATCTACTTGTGGCTGGGAGCCCTTCAGATCCGCTACGGGTACCCTGTCTTCAAGGGCAGCCGCTTCAACTACACCTCGCGAGGCACGTACCAGAGTCTCAAGGAGAAAGTGTTTCCACTCGTCATGATGGCACCGTTTCTCTTTGAGATGCGGGCGCTGCTGGACTATGTATGCACCAAAACGTCACTCAGCTGGCAGCATTGGGTACTTCTCGAAGATACAGCAGCGCACCTTTTCCAAGTGAAGTTAGAGATGCGCGGGCGAGTTGAAGAGGCCGAGGTCTTACAAGGCAAGAAGCGCCAACCGATTCACAAGAAACTTATGTCGGCAGGCGTCATGCTTCTGTTCTTGCTGCTCTGTCTCATTGGGCCATTGATACTTTTCAGTTCGGCGAACCCCAGCACGGAGCCCAATCGAGTGAAGACGACAGACGTGAGCTTTGGTATCGAGGATTCCAGAGGAACGGTGAACAAGCTCTATACGGGAGTGGATATCAACAGCCCGGACTACGAAGGCGACCAGATCGCGGATGGTGCTGTGATGCAGCGAATCACGTACGACACTTTTTCGCGAGATGTGTGGTCCAGTTCGCCTCCAAACGTTGACCGCCTCGTGTCACAGTTGAAGTCCGCGGAGAAGCTTTCCTGGATCCTCACCATCACGTTTGAACGTCCGGAGCCAGTCAACTTTCTGACGATTGAGATCACGAAGCGTGTGGAGCTCACGGACGAGGATCGAGTAGTACTCGTGCCCATGATTCAGCGGAACAGCTCGAACAAGACGGAGCAAGAAACGATGCCCATTCAAGTGAACTCGATCTTACCCGGTGTTGTCGAGCTCACAGCGATCAACGGCGTGCTCGAGCTGTCAAAGGAGTTGCGGTCGGTGAATATCACCAAGCATAGCGTTCAAGGCTCGAGCTGGTGGTCGTTCACGCCCATTCTTCGAAACGCTACGTCAACGAACAGCGCCAACGACCGTGAATTCTGTGACGAGGCAAGCCCATTCTGCGTGATCGCCGTGTCCGACAACATTGTCCAAGGATTGAACTCGCTCGGCATTGGATCGTACGGGATCACGGCCGTCTACATCTTTGTGCTGGTCACCGTCGGCAGTGCTGTGAAGGGCTTTTTCCGCGGCGCGCTGTTCCAGATCCAATACTCGGAACTCCCGGACCCAGATGACGTGTTGGAGTTGGTCGAAGGCATCTACATTGCGCGTGGAGAGCGCTACGTTGGGCACCTCAAGGACGAAGTGCGCATCTTCGAGACGCTCATTCGTGTCCTGCGCTCCCCAGAGACGCTGTCCAAGGTCACGGGCACGAACGTCATCCACATCCCCAAGGCCAAGGAGAAGATCGAATAGGCCAGGCCGTGCGTGAATGGCTGGCTACAACGCGCAACGTAATAGACGAATTGTGCTACGTGAGGATGTTTCTCGCTGAACTTGGCGACTAACTAGCGTGGTGTGACAGGGCACAAACACGCGAAGATCCTCCTCATCGGATGGACACAGGGGCGGCTGAACATAGGCGTACAGTATGATGTAGGGACAATGACTCGACAGTGCTTGGGGCAACTGCTCTCCCAGCTGGACGCCGTGCCTCGTCCCCTCACTGATGCGGTACGGCACTCCAAATTGGCTGCCCAACCAAGGTCAGGAGCATGTATTTTTACCGCGCCCATCTTACGCTCCAGTGTCTCGGCTGCAGCAAGCCACTGCAGGCCCAACCGCGGGAGAAAAGCCATTGCACGAAGCATCACACGCCCCGAACAAAACGCAATCCAACCTACGTAGCGTACCATGGAGGCAGCGCCCGACTTGCGGGAAGTCGACGAAATGATCGCGTCCATGGACACTGCACCGGCCCTGACCCTCGATTCACTGAAAACCGTACCGCCGCGCCAGCCACTGTCACCGCTAGTGGCCGATCCACACGCCACTGTCGCACGAACCACCGCCGAAGAAACCGATCGAAAGAAACCGACGCCGACCTCGACCCCTCAGCTCACGCCCCAGCAAAGCGAACAGTCGGGGTCTTCTACGAATTCTGCCAGCCTCGGGGCCCTTCCGCTCCTTGTAGCAGCGACCAGCGAAGCTTCGCCAGGCAGCAGCACACCCCTCGTGACTGCGACCTTGACTGCCACCGCGACGACTGCGCCTTCTTCGCCTCGAGGGTCTGCCGTCGTCGCACACGCCGAGCCACCACTGCCAATCACAAGCGAACCGCCGTGCGATCTCGACGCACTCACTGAGTTTCTCCGGTCCGAGTCACAGCCGGTCGCGACGCACCACGAACGGCACGAGAGCCTCGGCCATCGCGCGAGCCCCAGCGAGTCCACGAGCGACCGCGCGTCCTCGGTGCTCCCACCGATACTGGGCGCATCACCCAAGGCACTGTCGTTCACACCGCACGCCCCCGCCCACTCGGCCGGGCCAGTCCGTACGACTATGTTTCAGAAACAAGCGAGTCTCTCGCTGCTGGGGCAGTCGACCCGGACAACGGACAGTGGCGAGCTCTCAACGCATCAGCTCCTGTCGCCACGGAGTTCGTCGCTGCTGAACAAGCAGACGAGTTCACCGTCGCGACGTCGCCTGACCATCGGGACGCACGAGATCAGTCCCCATGCCCTTGAGCGGTTGGGTGTGAATACCGACATGCTCAAGAAAGAAAAAGGCATGAAGAAACTCGGGATTTCCGACGTCGACATTGAGCGCTTTGAAGAGATCCGTCGGTACAGCGGTGTGCCGCATAGCCAGCAGCCCGTGACCAAGGTCGAGTTCATGTTTGGGTTCACGAAAGAGCAGTTGCTGCGTGTCAAAGCCATCAACCGCCTCGGGACAAGCGAAGAAGAAGTGCAGGACGAGTACTCGCGCCGTATTTCGCGGCTCGGGGTCCATGACGTGCCGATTGCCCAGACGTGAGGGTCGTGGGTCGGTCTCTCTCTCTCCACCGGATCACAAGGGGACATGGTGACAAACATGTGCGTACACTGTGTAGACTACTACTATAGTACGGTAATGAATTCGCCTCGACTCGCTCCCCTCCTGCTCGTCCTCGCTCTCGCATGGCAACGGACGTCGCCACGTGCTGGTGGTGGCATGTTGAAGTGCCACTAACCACCCTGTCACTATGACGAAGGAATGGAAACCGGTATCAAGCCAGTAGAGACGTACTTACAAGAGTCATCTCAGTACTTTCCGGTTTTCGCCCCCTCGTTTTCTCCATCCCCACGTGTCCAAATCGAGATCCCTCTAATTTCAATACACCCACCCACAGAAACGCCCGCAGGCGAAAGCGACGGTCGTACAATAAGAGACCGGCAATGGAGCGGCCGTCGACGTCCAGCCGCGTGCCGACGCCGGCGATCCGCACCTACGGCAACACTGCCATGGCACCGGCCAAGCGCGGTTCTGGTGGTGGCAACGGCAGTGCCACTGGCAGTGCCGCGTCCCTCCAGCCACCACCGTTTGGGCTGCGGCGGCCGTCTGCCGGCACTGCCCACACGTCGCCGCCACCGCGGCTGGCACTTTATGAACTGCAGAACGGAGCCACCGGCGCCGTGCCACCGCCGCCACCAACGTCCACGGCAACGTACCTGAAGCGCGGCAGCGGTCGTACGATCGCGACGCTCGGCAATCCGGCCGTTGCCATGACACCGCCACCGCCATCGGCGACGCGACGGAAAAGCGGATCACCGCGACGAGATACAGCAACGACGCTGACGCCAGTCAAGGGCACTCAACTGCCACCCACGACTAACGCGACGCCGCTGCGCACGCGCCACGGCTCGCGTGACGCAGCCGTAGCGACGGAGCGGATCCCTACGAATAAGATGCTGGCGACAACGACGGCGAACGAATATGGGACGATGCCGACCGATCAAGTGCGCGAGAATCAACAGCAGCAGTCGACGCCGCTCAGTGTACGTGGATGGAGAGAGGCTGTCGCTGTCGTATCTGGTCTAACTGGCGACGAATTGGTTTTGTGTGCGTGTAGCCCGAGACGTACCTTCGCCAGCGCAAGCGCTCGGCCGACATGATGGACCCACAGGATCCAGCGTTCTTATTGTCAGCACCGGCAGCGAGCGCACCGTCTCCGGACGAAGTGGACGAGCCGCCTATGCGGATCACGGACGGGAGTGGCGCGATGCCCAACGAGTTGGCGGCGGGGCCGATGACGCCACCGCCACGTGTCAGTGGTGCCCATGAGAGCAGTGTGGCAGGCGCGATCGTGCCCATGTCACCACGCGACTCGAAGCGGCAACGACGGCAAACGCGATCGCCCAAGACGCCACTGGGGCTCTCGAATTATGAGACTGAGGAAGGCGGGCTCAGTGCTACGCAGCGGGTGCGACTCAGTCTGTCGGGGTTCATGACCGTCGCGAGTCTCACGGGCGTCGGCTCTGTGCGTCGTGAGAGCGGCACTGGTGCCATCGACAGTGGCAGGCTCCTCGCGAATGGGAATGGTGCCAGTGCCACGGACACGCAGCCGTCGACAGCCTCTAGAGACCCAGGACAAGCGCCGCGATCGTCTCCGACCAGGCTGCACCAGTCGACGGCCTCGCTGGCACGGTCCAAATTCGCGGCGTCTCGCTCGAAGAGCGGACCGGCGCAGATTGCGTCGGCGTTGCTACAACCGACGAACGCCGTGAATTGTTTAATGGGCTACGTCCGCGAACTGCAACGCTCCGAGGCGACGACGCGCGTGCAACTCGAGACGCTTCGGAAACAGCGTCACGACGAGCTCTCGCGGTCGACGGTACGCGTCACTGTGTTAGAAAAGACAATCACACAAGTCGAACGCGAGCGCGAGCGCGAGCAACGGCAGCTCGAAGCGCAGCAGCGTATGATCGAGATGCTCAAGGCCGAAGTAGCGGATCTGCAGGCGCACTATTACCAAAACGGGACGGCTACCCACAGCCAGTCAAACGATGGACAGACTCTGTATACGGAGAACGACACAACGCCACACGATCCGAATGATCAGCATGGACGGCCATGGGCAGACAGCAACGCCGTATCGAACGACCATGGGTACATAGCCGAGTCGCTACCGGCGAGCTCCTATGTCACTCCGCCACCGTCCGGCTCTGAAGGACGACCGTACGTCCGCACGCCTCAGGTGCAGCATGCGTCGGAGGCGGAGCGCACTGCGTACTACGAGCACGGTATTGAACCGACCGCTGTGGCGAACGGAGGTGACGCGGTATTGGTGGCAGGTCCGCCGACCGAGTGGACGGGCGAGCCGGCCGCGTATTTCCAGTCGTCCGAAGGATACGACCCGTCCCAAGAGTATTCGACTTCGACGATGCCGCCGACGGATGAGAGTGGTTACCCGCACGACCAAGG
>JAADXQ010000607.1:0-10904 GCA_023337915.1 Pythium angustatum | reverse complement strand
TGCACGAACGCGCAGCCGCGGGCCGACGTACGATCGACGCCGTGCTGCGTGAGCTGCTCAATCGCCACGGCGCGCAGCTCGAGTGCCCACTCGCGACGACGGTCTGCGTACGCTTGTTGCTTGAGCTTCTGCTGGCGCAGCGCCGCCGACATGGCCGGTGCGCGCACGTCGCCCGCTTGGTTGTTGTTCGCGACCCACGGCATCTTTGTCTCTGATTCAGGTGGTCCAGAACGAAGAGCTACAAATGTCACTATTAGTGACTATGCCTTCGAGGCTGCTCAGCCAAGATAAAAAGACGAGGACTGACGAATGGCACATGCCATTCCTTTGCGGTGGTTGCCGCTGTGTGCGTGCGTTTACTTAGTCTCCTTTTTCTCGTCCTTCTTCTCCTCCTTCTTCTCGTCCTTTTTCTCGTCTTTCTTTTCGTTCGCCGCGTTGCCAAACTCCTCCATCTCGCGGTACTTGATCTTGTTGTTCACGAGGTTGTGGAGTGCGATCGTGCAGCGAATCAGCGACGACAAGTAGATCACCTATACACAGAGAATACCACCATCACAGCGAGGCGTCAGCATTGCAAAAAGAAAAGGGTCATTGCGCACCAACCAACGTACAAAGTGCATGTCGTTGGTCTTGACAAACATCGAGCGCACGAGCGAGTCGACGTTGAGGTTCGGCAGCAAGTTGAAGATCGTCTGCATGTTGTAGATGATCTGGTGGTTCGGCGGTAGCTTGCCCGCCAGCACGTTTTCAAGGTAGACCTTCATCTCTTCCAGGCGCTCCTTGAGGCCTGCCAGCGCCGTCATCTTGTGCTTGACTTGGCCGGCCAGCGAGCTCACTGACGGGTCGTTGATGTCGCGCAGCAAGTGCTCAACGCCAACCTCCTCGGCCTCGTACGCACCGATCGTGGACTTGATGTGCTTGAACGTGCGCTTGATGGCTTTGCCGTCTTCCTCGACTTCTTCAATGGAGCCATACGCCGTCGTCGGGAGCCCTTCGACGTTTGCGCGCACGTCGCAGATCACAAACACAGGGTTCGGGCAGTAGCGGCGGAAGAGCTCGTCGATATCCAAATCGGCTTTGCGGATCTTCGGACCGGTCGAGTAGAAGCCCACAATACGTTCCTTGGCTACGTGACACACACACATTCCCATCTCAGTATCGTAGCTCCCCATGGAAGGCCCGGCGGCGCAGCCGATCACGCCCAAGAAACGCACCGTTGATCTTCTTAAACATGCCAAACATGCTATCGAGGTAGTCATGGTCCAAGTACCAGATGCCTGGATTGCGCAGGTCTTCGTCAAACGGCACGGCAAACGAGTTGGTAATGTCGCACTTGCCCTGGAACGTCGAGCCCAACAGCACGCCGACGACGCGCTTGCTCGTGTCCTTGGCCACGCGGTTGTAGTGGTCCACAATACTCAGTAGCACAAGCGGGTGGGTCACGACCTCCTCTGGCAGCTTCCACTTGTTGGCGCTGGTCGTGGTCGTGGCCGTGGCCACCGCTGCGTCGGTCGAAGTCGCCGCCGTCATGGTCGTCTTCGTCCGCGATCCTTTTTGGTGTTTCCTCCCCCCAAAGTGTGAAGGAAAGATTGGGAAAGTAACGTTATGAAGTAGCGATACCATGTGGACCACATCAGCGTCTACGGAAATGTCCATATCGCAAATGGTATCTGCCGTAAATTACACGATGGCTTCAGAAGTACTCATCAATCCACCTCGCCGTCCACGGGTGCAGCGTGGACGTCCTTTGTGCGCTTCTTCTGCGTGAGTTTGGCTTTGCTTGCGACTTTGATGGCGTCACGCGTGACCACATCGAGGTTTTTCTCGTCTTCGTCGACTTCAGGCGTGCCAGGCGGCTCGTGCATCGACGTCGAGATCCCCATTGCGTCCGTAGTGGCGTGGGCGTGGGCGCCGTGCAGTCCCAGTCCGCCCATGGTCGCGGGCAACGTAATGCCCAAGATCGATCCTCGCTCCCGGTCTTTCTTGACGCCAACGTGGGATGTGCGCTTGACGCGCCCAGCTGGCTTGGCTGGGAGATCGTCGAGCATCCGAGCACCTTTGGTGCGACGACCGCGGGACGGTGTGTCCCTCGTCTGTAGGTCAACCAAAACAAATCGTCAACACTCATCCTACATGACGCCCGGATCGGCATCCGCTCATGCGGCAATGCAGCGTAACGCACCGTCGCGAAGTTGGCGTCTGGATCTGCCCGTCCCCCTTCAATCTACGAGTATACAGAAGATCAGTGTCGTCCAGTGAGAGGCTCTGGCCCTACATGGTTCCGTACCACATCAATCAGTTGGACCGCACGCTCTTGGCAGATTTGCATTAGGTTGGTGATCTCCTTTGCTTCGAGCGTTTCGAACTCGGACGAGAGCATACTGTCACCGCTGGTCGACGGTGGCCACAGCTGGCTGGCCGGGATTGCGTTCTGGTGCGGCGTGCGGCACGATGTGATGCCCATGAGTTTCACGATACGCGACGCGCCGGCAATCACTTCCTTGGACGTGGTCAGCAATATGTTTTGCGTGCGCTCCGTGCGCGCCAACTCGACTTCCGCGACCCGCAGTTTTTCTTCCAGCATGCGTGGGTCTTCCGTGCTCGTCGCTGCGTTCGATAACTCGAGCGTCTGAAGCTGCTGTTCCAACTCGGCTTGGTGCAATTTGATCTGTTTCAAGCGGGCCTCGTACATTTTGGCTTGCTCCTCAAAGCTTCGATTTAGTTCTTCGCGGCTCACGAACTTCTCATGGATCAACTCGAGCTTTGAGAAGCCCGTGGCTTTCTGGATTTTCTCGCACATGGACTCGCATTGCTGAAGAGCGACTTTTGCTGCCAGCGATCGCGTGGATGCGCTTGCTGTGTGTTGGGCCACCGAGTTGGCTGCTTGCTCGAGGCCGCCGTTGCCATCAGCACTTCTCTCGGCGGTCGTGCGGACATTGTCGATGAGTTCCAGACGTCGCTGATGCAGCTTGTCGGTCGCAGCTTGATCCTGCGCCATTTTCTCGCGGGCTCGCTCCAGCTTATCTACCACAGCACTCATCAGCTGCTTGCTTCGCTCGAGCTCCCGCCTCAGAATGGGCGTCTCCACCGTTTGCAAATGGGATTTCTTGATCTGCAGCACTTTCTTCTCCTCCACCAGATCTTTCAGCTTCATTTGGAGTACCTTGAGCTCCTTCTTCAGCGTTTCAAAGTGCGATGGGTCGGTGGGTAAGAACATCTCGCAGCTTCGAAGCAACTTGCGGTGGGTCTTCTCCTGCTTATCGATTTGCTTCAGCATTTGCTCGATCTTGTCCATCCGCGACTGCATCTCGTCGATCGCACTCTTGGCCATCTCGCACTCCCGCATCGTGAATTCGTACCGCTTTTGCGTGTCGGTGATCTTCTGTTTCACGGAATGAAGGTGCGACTGCTTCTTCTTCACATCCAACTTGGTGTTGTCATATAACGTCTGGAGCTTGAGCACCAATTCGTAATTGTACGACTTGCGCAGGTCCCACTCTGACTGCGGGTAGTCCTGGATGTGGGCTGGTAACCCAAAGGCTGTGGAGAGTGAGGCCACATTGTCCATACTTGACAGCTGCTCCAGCAGCACCTGATCGCGAGATCCGAGTCCACCCTTTGTTGAGTGGGACATACTCCCTGCGCCCACGCTGGTTGTCTCGAGCGATGTAGCAATCTTTTCATCGATTGAAAGTCCAGCTTCGGTCAGGAACGCGGACGAGTGATGCAACTTCTCAAGTTCTGGAACCGTCGGAAGGGCGGGTGTAGATGCGGACGCTGCACCAGGAAGCGTGCGCACGGACGACGCTAGCACATTCTTGATAGCTACGTACGTGGACTTCTTGCGAAACAGATTCTCCGGAGATATGATCGATTCCGTTTGGGTCGTCGGAGTGGGGCCATTTAGTGTGCTGGCACTCTGTAGACCGCGTACCTTCACGGGGCTCATGGTGCCTTTCTGTCGCTGGTGCACTGGATCGTACATACTGCGCTTCACGTCCCAAAATCGCTGGTCAAACTGCAACGATCGTGCAGTACTGTTGGCCTGCACTGCCGTCGCCGAGCCTTGCCCGTTCTTGTGGGCCGATGCATCTCGATGCTGCTCTTCATCGGCAGCATCGCCCGTATCCATGCTCACCAACAGAGACATAGCTCCAGCATCGGGGCTCATCGCCCCACTGCTGGACAAAACAGAGAGAGCGCCACTGCCAACGCTCAAAGCGCCACTTGCCTTACCCTTTAACGGCAATGGTACGTCGACTTGGTTCTCTCGGATCACAATCTCCTTCCCGAGCGCAAGCCACGGGTACTGGATCCAGATCCATCGCTGGTAGTAGTAGAACCAGTTTCCGTTGCTCTCTTTGTCTTTCTGGATGACATTCGCGGTCGTTTGCTGATTCAACGTCGGGAAAGCGTCGAGAGCGACGTTCAACGCCGATGCTGCAGTTGCTGCCGCTGACATTGCCATCGGTGTAGCATTTGCATTTAGGTTGAGCAGCGCGCCTGAGGCTGCGGCGCCAGACGAAGCGGTCAATTGCTGGACGTGAGGCAGATCTTCAGCAAAGAGGAAGCCGTCTACGTAGAGCTTTTTCAGATCGAACGGCGAGTGATCAAATGCCGGTAGATAACCTTGGTACGACGTTGAAAACTCAAACATGAACTTTGTCACGAGCTGAATCATGGCCGTGAATACCTTGGTCGTCGGCTTGGCCCCTTTGTACCACTCCTCCACACTTTTGCCGTATTCTTTGACAACATCAAACGCCATAGCGTACGTGAGCTGCTCACAGTTGGACGAATCCGTGGCGCTGTACAGCGGCAATGGGCCGTCCATGAGCAGTTTCCAGTACCCAAAGAGCTCGCTCTTGTAGTTGGCTGTATAGAGCAACTGGAACATGGGGAGGTTGACGAGTACGTTGCGCAGAGAATCCCACTGGTAACATCGCTTCAAGTGCCACGGTAGTTCTTCCACACGACGGAACGTGGTCGGGTGGATGCGAAAGAACCGAATGAGCCACTGATGGTATTGCTGTTCGGCTCGCTCGCTTCCAATGTATCGCCACCACACGACATCCCGAAGCGTCTCTTTGCATGTCGGCAGTACGAGCACGTCCTGCACACAGAGGACTCCGATCGGCTTGAGTGCACGAAGCAGCGCTTTCCAATCCGCTTCCGAGAATGCAGTTGGACTTTCGCTTGCGATATCCTTCACGTTACTGAACGACGCCCTGCGATGCAACTTCAGCTTCGGCTCTGCAGTGAGGCGCTCCTCGGTTATGACCGCATTCAAAATGAACTTCAGCTCTTTCTCGAGGAGCCCATGTCGTGATACGTACAACAGGCTCAGCGCTCGTCCCAGTAAGTCTCCCAGTGGTGGCACGTAGATTCCTCCGGTCAGGTAGGGTGGCATTGAATCCATCGACCTTCGCGAGAGAAGCTTATCGCACGAATGAGGTTCCGCAAATGGTGAGCTCGACGATCCTGGGCGAGAACCTGGCGGAACACTCACAGCCCCTGCCCCCAGGAGCACATGGGCAGATTCGCCTGCAATGCTGGGAGGCCCCGACGTCGACGATTGTTGTGGGATGGAAGGGATCGTGTTCTTGTGGGACTCTGATCGGAGACCGAGCGCACGCACAAACACTTCACTGGTCTCGTGCTGGCTGTTGTTTCGCCGGAACTCGGGTCGGTACGTGTCTTGCTCGTCGAACGGCTGCCGAATCTCATCAAACGGCAGCTGTACGTCTGCTTGCCCCTGAACATTGTGGTTATTGAATTCGGGGATCTCGAGCGCCGTTTTCTGCAGCGACATACTCCCGACGGCATGAACGTGGTGGGAGATGTCCGCAATAACCTGAGTCGAGCTGGTATTGCGGCGATTGGCGGCGGTTGCCGAGTCCGCCCTCACAGTCGATCGATTTTCGTGCAAGAACTGACGCGCGTCGTTTTTCGCCTGCTCGGTTGGAGTGTATCCGACCTCCACCGTCCTCAAAATCGCTTCCAGTAGCTGAGCCTGGCTCTCCGCGACGAGCCACTCTTCAAACACGGCGTGGATGTTGAAGCCTTCGTTGACCGCCCACGCCAGCGAGACAAGGAACGTTTTCAGATAGTGCGGGACGGCTCCGGAAGGCACACTCACGATGGCTCGCTGCTGAAGATCAAAGAGCTGGAGTCCATACACAGGAAGCAACGCTTTCCGTTGACCTGGCTCTCCGGTCGCTCGTGCAGCTTGCTGATCGTGCGAGGCGCGACTCGGGTGGTACTTGTGCATAAACTTCTTCAAAATACGCCATCGCTCTTCTTCCAGCAGAGGTGTCACATTCACGAGCGTCCAGTTGCGGCGGTTTGCCTCGAGCTACAAAGGGGCACACACACGATCAACAGTGAGCGCCACAAATGACCCTACTGGATCCTCAAGTACTGTACCTTGATGCGCTCGATGAGCTGCGCGTTCATGCTCGGTCGTTCGAACTGGTCGATGCACTGGATGCCTGGTCGATTCGGCGACGAATGGCCTGCGATATTTGCGGCCATGTGCATGTACTTGGTCGCTGGGTTGCTTACTGTGCCCGTGAAGATCAGGCGAACGTTCGGCGGGAACGCCAGTGGCACCCACTTGAGAATGCTCTCGCCGTCGGTCGTGCGCAGCCGCTGGAGACCATCGATAATCAAAATGATGCGGCCTTTCTTCGATGCCGCTTCGAGAAACCGCGGGAACTGCCAGCTGAGCCGCTCTTCAACGTCTGGGATCTCTTTGTTGAGCTCAAAGTACTCTTTGATTTCGCGCAGGATGCGCTCGAGCAGGTTCGACACGTACAGCGACTGCCGTGAACAGCCAACGACGTGATGGAAAATGAACTCGGGGTAGTTTGACTGCCAGTGCTGGAACATTTTCTTGCGGCGCACGAGCCAGTTTGCGAGAAACGCCGACTTGCCAACGCCGCTCTCGCCCATGAGAATGATCGGGCCTTTGGGCTGGTGCATGGCGTCGACGTCGCAGAACTCGTCGAGCTCGCGCGTCAGCCGCGTGTTCTCGTAGTACACAAAGTCGCCCGTCTTGAGCCGCGAGCGCATGAAGCCGTGGTGGAACGCACTCTCCAAGTACGAGAGCGAGTCCCAGCATTCGCTCGGCACGGCCACGGCACCGGCCGCAGCAGCGGTGCCTGAGGCACTCGGGCCATTCGCTGAGGAACTGCCGCCGCTTGACGACGACGACGAGACGCTCGCGAACACGCTGGCGTTCATGGATCGTCGCTTGTCGACCGTCTGCATCTTCACTTTCAAGTGACCGCCGGTGTCGCCCGTTGCCGCGTTTCGCTGTCTACAGAACCGACCACGTGGCTCCAAAATAAGCACAACGCCATCGCTCACACCGACGCCGAGTGTGAGCGTTTCAGTCGCCTCTTATGATAGACAAGCGATTGAGAAACCGATGCTTCTCTACCAAGAACAGCAAATTGGCGATGGCGTGTGGGCGACCATTGTCGACATCCAACGCCGACGAGGCAGTGGGGGAAACGCGTGGCTGTGTAGTTACCGTCGGGGTACATCCATGGACGGTGAGGGTACCACTTCTCCATGGCGCTGCATGTCGAACGAGCACGACGCTCACCCCATGAAGCGGCAGTGTGTGGTGTTTATCTGACGGAAGTTTCTGTGGGTTCCGTCGGCATTCGCCAACGTTTCCCGCCAAGGCGGCGCCAACGCGCCGGTTTTGTTGATATGAACACATTTCTTGCACTCAAGGGGACACGGGCACACCTTCTCTATCGCCGGCTATGCATATATACAGGTTTTGAAAAACCTCTGAAACCCAAAATGGCTGGTTGACTGGACAAAGTATAGAATATGAAAGACTCCTTATGTGCGGGGTACGCCTCGTTTGCATCCGGCAGCCGGTTGCGAGGCAGACAGGACTGCGTGTGTATCCACCCCGACCGTGGAGTGTAACCCGCAGTGGCCAACAGCGCCCATGATCCCTCCAGTCATACAGCCCAGGAGTGATGGTGCTTCTCTTCTTCGTCCCCCAACAGCGCCGTCCGCCCGTCGTCGCCACTTCGCCACTTCGCCCTTCGCTTCCACGAGCCACTCGCCACTCCGTCGTTTGCTGGAATCCGTTTCCATCTACACCACCGCGCAGCTCATCTCTTCTTATTCCCATGGCGCCCGGCTCGACGCTTCTCTACGTCACACTGCTCCTTGCGGTCGTTGCGTCGCTCGCGCAGGCCGACGCGGTCTCGAACGAGCTCACTAACCAAGATGAGTCTGCTCTCTCGGCCGCCGCCGCTACTCATGCGGCGCTGCGTAGCGTGAGCGTTGGTGATCTGCCGGTGCTGGCGCTCGACGAAGCCTCGAGCGGCAAGAGCGACAACGCGACGATCGCGGTGCCCAAGCCGACCCACAAGGCGCCGGTCGTGCCTACGCCCGCACCGAGCCTCCACCCCGTCTTCGCGCTTATCATGGTGGCGCTTGTGCTCTGCGTGACCAACAACGTCGCTGATACCGACACGATCGCAGCCATCTCGTCGACCGCCGGCATCCTCACGACTGTGTACGCGCTCGTCATGGGGCTCGATCTTCCGGCGGCCATTGCGTTGTCCGTGGTCACGATCGCTGGCGGGAGCCTCGCGGTCTTTGCCGAGAACGTGCGCGAATCCGCACGGGAAGTCTCCGCGCGGCCACTGATTGACTGGGACCTTTTACTGATCGTGCAACCTGCTCTCATGTGTACGTATTACCTAGTAGTGTGGACCCGCCCTAACTACTGAGGGCAGAACTGACGCGGTGTTCTTTCGTATGCTATGATAGTGGGCGTGCTGATCGGTGTGTTCGTGCGCAACGTGATGCTGCCAACGTGGCTCCTGTCGACGGTGCTCGCGACGATGCTGCTCGTGTGTGGATCGCTGTTGCTGCAGGCGTCCCACCGCCGGACCGACACCAACCCGCACGAAGGCTGGAGCATCAACGAAAGCAGTTCGCTTGTCAACAACAAGCCGCCGCACTCGGGCCCGGCGCCGCCTTTCAGCATCGCGGTCCAGACGGTTCCCCTCGACAAACTCGGTGTGCTTGTCGGTGTTGTGTTCGGTGTCGCGGTCCTTCAGGCCGCGCTTGTTGTCGCCGTACCGATTGTGCTGCTTGGCTACTTGGCGTTCAAGTCGTACAAGACGACCGTCGATACGTTCGAGCGCCAACAGCTCCCGCGTGTCTCCCCGTCGCAGGGCGAGATCAAGGTACAAACTACATCCACTGGTTGTGTGGAGCTACGGTGCATTCCATTCACTAACCTTGCGTCTGTTCGATTCTAGTGGACGACGCATATCGTCCGAACCATCCCAGCGTTCTCGGCACTCGCGGGTGTAGCCACAGGCGCCGTCGGCTTTGGCAGCGATCTGATTATCGTGCCGTACTTCGTGGACGGTGGTCTTGACCGCGCCATCGCTGCCTCCACGGGCTCGACTATCGTCCTTCTCACTAGCCTGAGTGAGTATCCTGTAATTTCTGCTACCTGCTCCGATGAATAGTGGAACTAACTGTCGCTCTCTTGTCTGTTGTTAGTGGCCGCCCTGGAGTGTATCGTGCTCGGAAGCGTGAGCTTCACGGTCGTGGTTCTCGCGCTGCTCGTCGGATTCGCCGTGAAGGTGTGGGGCCACATGGCGCTCGAGCGTGGTCTGTCGGAGAGTCTCCGCACCCAGTCGTTCTTGGCGGTTTCGTTTGCTGCCTGCACGCTCATCGCTGGCATTGCGCTGGCCATTGCCAGCACCTAACCGACACGACGGTTGTCCAAGGCTGCTCATACTAAGCACCACGCGTGCCCTTCAACTGCCATGAGCCCCGGGATTCTAGTCGATGAATTACACCCCCAAAGTAGATGAAACTATGCAACTTCGTGAATTTGAGTCTTACCATTCCTCGGTTTCCTCTACTGAGTCTCTACGCATGCACTTATACCACTGGAGAATGGTCTCTATTCGCGCTATTCTCGCCCGCTACGCTGCGATCTTCTTGACCATCATGCAGTGCTCGACCCCTTCCTCCAAGTATACTTCGTCGTTCAGGTACGCGTACCCGCACTTCTCGTAGAACGCACGCTTGTCGTACTGCGACGACAACATGAACGTGTCACACTCGTGCGCCAAGAGCTCTTCGACGCCCTTCATGAGCGCCACCCCAAAGCTCTTGCCACGACACTCCTTCAATACGGCGACGCGGCCGACCTTGGCCTTGCGCAGCTCCGGTGTGAGCAAGCACCGCGCCGTCGCAACGTACTTGTCTTGATCCGTGTCCTTGCCGAGAAAGTGGCGCGTCGTCGAGAGCTCGTCTCTCGGATCGTCTTCGATGCTCGGATTGTAGCCCTGCTCGTTGATGAAGACCTTGTAGCGGAGCGCCATGCAGATGGCGATATCCTCGGGTGTCGTCGCAAGCGTGACCTGGAGCGGCATGCTGGATTTTGGGTGGGGCTGTTTGGTGTGGATGGTGTGCGCAATGTTACAAGTTGCAGACTGCCACACCAGTGCAGCACTGGTGTGACAGTCTGCCCCATCATGGCTTCCCATGAGATCCACCCGGCCCAATTAGGGTCCGTTAGGCTAGCATAATTTACTTGAAATGTGTAATGACGAGGCTAATCTTAAAGCTGCCGTCCCAACACTTCAATTGGACGACGCATCGTCAGCGCATCCATCACTCTCGAATAATAGTCCATTCTAATTGGCCAAAACTCTGAATCGTTGGTCATCACTATGGAAGCGGGTTTTTCATTTTTTGGGTGTTTGAAACAAATTTGTTGTTTGAATCAGTTGTTTTTGGTTCCTTTCCCATTTTTTTCGAAGAGTCCCATATTGAGGTCTTCGTCTTACGGGCATGAGCAAGACATGAACGCCCCCACTGCACGCCACTGGTGGTGA
>JAADXQ010000606.1:0-10912 GCA_023337915.1 Pythium angustatum | reverse complement strand
TGCTGGCTGAGGTTGTTGGGTAGCTCACGATGTATAATGCTGATTCAGCCGAAAGTTGTTCGCCCCAGACTTTATCGGATGAAACCAAATCAATATAGGTGTCGGACTAACCGAATATTTTCATCTTACCCTAGTCCTAGACACCGAAGATTTGGAAGTCTGACGAAAAGCCTTTCCTGGTTGATGTTGCCGGCGATGCTTCTGTGTAGATGAAAGAATTGAACCACGATCTCCGCACGTGCACGTCGGATACTATGTACGGCAGTACAGCACTGCTTGTATGTCGTCTTGGTTCTCATGGACCATGGTGAAGTACCGAATACTCTCGTGCGGGAGAGTCCAGGGGCTCTCGATCGGCTGGTTCGCCACTCTCGCTGGCGTGCCAGCCGGCGACCTGTCCCACAAAACACACCCGTCGGTGGCTACAAACGTCACGTTTCAAAAGACGGTGGTCTTTTTGAGACTGTCAATCCAATCCATATTTCAACCAATCTAATTGCACTTTGAAATCCGCAAGGTCATTGGTGGAAATACAGCCCACGTCAAGTGTTCGCCATTTTCCGCCGATCGGCAACATTGGCCAACACCAAGCAACGGAAACCTCTATTGGCCACCATGGTCTTCTTCTTCACGTCGTCCGGTGCGTCGGCAACGCGTCGCGGCAGTTGGTATCCTGCAAATTGACAGTCGATCGTTCGTCTGTATGTAATAACAGAGGGGCACACCATCTACATGGGCAAGGACAAGTTTGAGAACGAAGACTTGATCCGCTACGGCTTCCTCGAGGATATCTGGTGCGCTTGATATACGCTCGTCGCTGCTGCAGCGCTCTACTCGTATCGAGGAATTAACAGTCCCGATGACCATGTAGGTTCCACGTCGACGATTTGTCGTCAGCGCACGTGTACCTCCGTCTGCCCATGGTACGGCTTTGTGCATCAGAGCTTTGATCTCGAACTGTTGGCGCTCACGCGCGTTCGTTGTTGGTGATGCAGGGCCAATCGGCGCTGGATGATATCTCCGAGACGTGCTTGGAGGAGTGTGCGCAGCTCGTGAAGGTACGCACGTAGCCATGGGTTTGATGCGGGTGCCATGAAGGGTCGTTGCATCATTGTCGATCATGTCGATAGGATAACTCGATTGAAGGCTCCAAGAAGAAGAGCGTCAAAGTCGTACGTGCTCACAAGTTTCAAAAATGAGGACGGCGTGCATCAGGCTCATAAGTGCCTCGTTTTGGAAACGCGCAGGTCTATACCAAGTGGCGCAACCTGAAGAAGACGCCGTCGATGGAAGTGGGGCAAGTTGGGTTCAACCACCCGGATCGGGTTCGTGCTCGAATCATGCTGCATCTCAATGGCCAGAGTGCCGTTTAATGATGCGTATGTTTTGTAGCTGCGTATCCATCTCGTGAAGGAGAAAGATCGGGATATTTTGAAGGCTCTCGATAAGACGAAGAAGGAATTGTACCCGGATCTCGAAGGTGCCGCCCCGCTTGTTGTACCATGCAACATAGATTCCATGAGAAACTGACCCCGGACTCACTCGTCTGCAGAGGAACGTCGTAAGCGCGAGCTTCTTTACAAGGCCGACCGCAAGAAGCATCGCCAGCAGCAGGAGACTCAGGAACGAAAAGCCCGCGAAGAGTTCAAGAAGGACAAGGAGATGCGGAGTTACTCGTACGTCAGTATGTCGCATACTGCTACCGATCCATGCACGTGTTCTTACGCTATCTCTCCTTACAGTACCCTTCTGTCGCGAGACAACATTGAATCCGGCGCGAAACTCGAAGCGTCAGCGGATTTGTCCAGTGTCAACGCCTACGAAGAGGATTTCATGTAACCAATGAGTCACCACCGTAACGTGCTCTAGCTTGCGTCTAGCACGGACAATGGACGCCATGGATGTACGAAGCGGCACCCTTCACCAGTAGTTCCACTCACGTTCTCTCCTCTTCAAGGTGGAGTCAATCGGGTCTTGTAGAGGCACGATTTGATCAAAATCCCAGCGACCAATGCAAGGACTTGTCGCTGACAACTGGCCGTGCCACAGTCGAACGCTATCGCTCGGAGTCGTTGTCATCTCCGGTCGGGGCTTTACGAGTCGACTGAGCATGCTGGTGGCGCCTTCAACCGTCGTTCACCCCCGATCTCATTTTCTAACTCGCTAGTCGCGTCATTCCTGAATACCAGCGGAACGCGTGACGATGTCGAGTGGCGGCAAGCACTTATTCGGATCTAACTTGGCGTGAACCGTTGCTGGAGCGCAAAGATGCATCGCTCTTGACCCTCGTAGACCGTGGGCGCCGAATCGACAGAGCAGCGATACTCCAGACTCGGTCGAGACACCGTGCACATAGCTCACCGTGATGAGCAGCGTCATCCATCGCGTTTATCGCAGTCGATGTCGGTCACGTGACCGTCGTTCACACAGCTCAACCAAAGTCACTAGTTTGCCACTGCGAGCCGCATCGCCAACGCGTGAGAACATTCACTCGCCACACTCGGAGACGTAGCGTACTCTGGTGACTCTGTGAACACCGGTGCGCTCGCTTGAGAAGACTTGCTCTCTTCAATTGGCTAACAGTACTCTATTCATCCCGTCGTTCGATACTAGTATGACCCATGTCGGATCCGCCATCGAAGCGTCTGGGGTCAAGGTTGGACGGGCACAGATGCACCGGGGAACCACAAGTAAATGAGGGAACCGCTCGTTGTTTGGCTGCAAAACAAGCCAGAGCATACGACTTCAAGTAGTAGACCGGCGGTATCGTCCACTTTATATCTACTCTCTATCCAAGACCGCGGCTGATGCACAGTGGACACTCTGTCCAGTCGAGACGCATGCGGATCGTGTACCTCGTCGCTACTCAACCAACTTCGCCTTGAGTTCGAGCTCCGCGAGTCGAATGTGGGCACTCAACCCGCTTTCGTCGGTCGACCCGTCTCGCGTCATCTCACCACGACTCGCTGTAGCTGCTGCCTGGTGCCGACATCGGACTCAGCTCACCCGAGTCGACATCACCCGCGAGCGGCAGCGCTAGGTCCGAAAACGCCAGACTGTCACTCGACGTCGACTTCATCTCTGGCTCCGGTTCCGTCGGCCCCGTCCACTCGGCCGCCGCCGCATCCGCCCCGCTTTCGTTCGGCTCGTTCGCGAACGCTTCCAGCAGCGTGACGATCTCGGACAACGACAGACGCTTCTTCGGATCCACGCGACAGGCGCCGACCACCAACGCCCACTGTGCATCACTAAAACCTTGCGGCTTTTCAAACAACGCACCGCCACGACGGACGTGGTCACTCACGAGTTCGTCTGGGTCGTTCATGCCCCACGGGTACTCGCCGGTCACGGCCTCGACGATGCACATACCAAATGCGTAGATGTCCGACTCGAGCGTCGGCTCGACGCCGTTGAGCACTTCCGGAGCCTTCCATCGCGGCGCGCCGACCGCCGTAGGCTTGAGGTGCGCGGTACCAGTGTCGTCCGTGGTCGTATCGACGCTCTCGGCTTCTGGCTCGGCGTGTGAGGGCTCTGTGCGACCGAGCTCACTAGAGGTGTTCACCTTGGGCTTGAAAAGCCGACCCGTGACGATGTCGTTGTACTTGACATTCGATGGTACGAAGCCTGGTGTCGCGACCAGTGTCTCGTACATGCTTCGGAAGGTTTCCTGCTGCGGTCGTGCTACCCATCCAGTCTTGCCAATCGCCGTGGTGTTCAAATACGCAGCAGCTGCAGTGTACGGAATATTCGATATTGCGGACTGTTTTCGACTCAAGCCGTAGTCGCTCACCTTGGCCTTGCCATCCCGACCAATGAGGATATTGTTACACTTGAGATCACAGTGCACGATGCCTCGTGCATGAAGATACTGAAGACCCAATGCCGCCTCGTACAGCGTACGCCACACCTCACGAGTGCGCTGCGCTGGCTGCTGATTCAGACTCCGCAAGTACCGGTCCAGCTGCCCAAGTGATGCAAACTCCGACACCAGAAACTTCTGACCAACGTGACACGCTCCAAAGAGTTGCAGTACGTGTGGATGGTACACCTGGCTCCAGATCGCCACTTCCTTCTCAAACTCGGCATCGTCGTCAGCAAACACTTTCTTGATCACGGCGCGTGAGCCCATCCACTCGCCATGGTGGACCGAGCCAAACGCGCCGCGACTAAAGCTCTGATACTGATCAAAGGCCACTTCGTAGTGCGGAATGAACCAGTCAGGTAAGCGTAAGCTAGGCATCGAACGAATTGTGCAGCACGCCGCGTGGATGTCAGCGGGAGGAATTGATGTGTAGGCGTCTCGACGCTTCGTCAGCTCAAAGAGCAAGCACGTGGCCGTCTCGATGTCTAACTCGTCGGCACGGGCCAGCGAAGAGCCGAGTGCTTGGAGCTGCATGCGACGGTGAGTGTGCCACGCACCACGCCATGAATGAGACGTTGTGGTCGACGACGTCGCGTGGGTTCCTCGCAACCCAACATGCTGGGCCACGAGTCGATCGATTTCGTTGTGGAACGAGAAGACGCGGTCGGCCTGCCGACGCTGCGCAGCGAAGCTCGCTGCGTGAACGACAGTCATCTGCGCTTGGAGATCGTTGGTGAAGCGCGCCAGAATATCCTGAATCCGCGGAAGCACGAGGGGGAGATGAGACGATGGCATGGTGTCGGACGCTTGCCACGCATCATAGAGACGGCGAAACACGTGGCGCTGCGGTGTCTCGGTCGTGCTATCGTCGTCTCCTGTCTCGTCGCCATGTAGAAGCGAACGCGCGACTTTAACCATCCCTTCGAGGTCGCTATGCAGGACGCCATTGCATTCGAGACTGACAGGCAAGCGTCTCGGCTTCAATGCTTCCTCAGTTGCAAGCGCTGTGAGCTCACGCACAACGTCTGCGATCTTCGGTCGCTTATGGGCCTGGGCACCAAGCATTTGCATGATTAGCTCCCATTCCCGAGTGCTGAATGCTGCTGGTTTGGTCGGAGGTACGTGCTTTGCAATCAAGTCTTTGGCGTCTTTTCCTGCCCGAGCTTCGTGTGCGTACAGCGCTTCTCCACTCACGGCTTCGACAATACATACGCCCAGCGAGTAGATATCCGCCTCGGCTGTCGGGCTCTGTCCGGCTATCGTTTCAGGAGCCTTCCACAAGACGTCCGTTGACACGTCATAGAACGATATGGAGTATCCGCCGAGCGCTGTCAGCTTCACGAGACCGTCGTCGCCGATCCGAACATTGCCGCCCCTTAATGCGCCGTGAACGATGCCTCGCTCGTGAAGATACTGGAGACCGAGCGCGACTTCCAGTAAAATCGACCACGTTCGATGCTTGTGCTCGGCCACAAACGACTGAAGCGTGCCGTGTTGAGAATGCTCCAGCGCCATGAACGGCCGCTCGCCACAGTGACATGCGCCATAGAGCTTGATCACGTGCGGGTGGCGGAGTGGATAGAGGAGGCTGACTTCTCGTCGAAAGAGCCGCTGCATCGTGCGTAGGTCCCGACCGACCATCTGCTTGTTCACGGTCGACGGCTCCATGATCACAACACGAGAGCCCGCCCACACGCCGACCGAGACTAATGCAAACGGCGTCGACAGGTCAGGGCTTGGCTGGATCGACGAAATACTCGCGTGGTCAATATACCACGGTGGGGGCTGCTGTGGCTCGTACTCGCCGGTAGGGATTGCTTCGCCATACAACTCGAGAAGACTCTGTCGTGGCCATACGTCATCGTCAAACGCCATGTCCGCCGCTCCACGTGTTTGGTTCAAAAGCTCGGCCGTCGAAAAGTACCCGTCCAGTACGGCGAGGTCGGCAGCTGTGTGGCCGTGGAAATCGCGAGCACACGGGTCGGCACCGGCGTTCAGCAAGAAACTAACGATCTCTCGATGATCCCCCGACGCTGCGACGTGCAGCGCTGTCTGACCATCGGTCCGTTGGAACGTCGTTGCAGCACCTCGATCCAGAAGCAGTTTGCACACAGCTGTGCGACCATTCTGCGCCGCAATCAGGAGCGGCGTCCGGTGGTCGTAGCTTTGGCAATCTACGTTTGCGTCCGTGTCCAACAAGAGCCGCACGATGTCGACGTGCCCACGCATCGCGGCCGACAAGAGTGGCGTCCACCCTTCGTTCTGTCGACTTTCTCGGTCGGCGCCGTGCTGCAATAACGACTCGACAATGGCGATGTGGCCTGCCATGGCCGCACTGTGGAGTGCCGAGTATCCTCTCGCATTTCGGTGGTCGGTCTTGGCGCCGTGGGCAAGCAGCAGGTCGACCATTGACCCGAATCCGTGGTGCGACGCGACGTGGAGTGGGGTGAACTCACTCAACTCGGTCGTTTCCGTGTCGGCACCGCGGCCGAGGAGAAACTTCACGACGTGCTCGTGGTTGTTCTTGGTCGCACTGTGCAGAGGCGCTAGTCCGTTTGCGTCCTTGATTTCCACGTCGGCGCCGCGGTCCACCAAGAACTCGACGAGTGGTAGATCTCCCGTGAGGGCCGCCACATTCAGCGGCGTCCAATTCTCGAGACGTGGCTGGCTCACCAGTTCACGCGTGGTGTAGGTCTTACCACCGTCGTCGACGCGCTCCACCGCTTGGACGACAAAGTGTTCGTTACCCGACATCGTCGCTTGCGTCGCATCGGCGTAGCTCTGGCCATTGATGTTCGCACCAGCGTCGAGCAAGAGCCGAACGATGTCCATACTCCCTTTCGCGGCCGCGATGCGAAGGGGCGTCCACCCACTACCCTGCCGAATCTCGGTGTCGGCCCCGTGCTTCAACAATGACGAAACAATGGCCACGTGCTTCTCCAACACAGCGACATGCAGCGCTGTGCTGCCGTTGGCGATCGTGTGATCGGTCTTTGCGCCGTGTACCAGCAGCATGCCAACAATATCCCCGAACCCACGGCGACACGCAAGCAGCAACGGCGTAAAACCACTCAGCTCGGTCGACTCGGTGTTGGCGCCGCTCGCCAGTAGAAACTGCAGAATCGCTTCCTCATTTTTCTCGACCGCCGTATTGAGCGGAGAATATCCCGTCGAGTCTTTCGCTTCCAAATTTGCCTTGTGCTGAACCAAAAACTGCACAAGACGGAGATCGCCATGACGCACGGCCATGTGGAGCGGCGTCACGCTGTTGTTGTTGGGCGTGTTGATGAGTGCGCGTTTCGCATCGGTCGTGTTGAGCTCGTCCAGTTTCTCGACCAGGTGGATCGCAAACGCAGGGTTCTTGGTCACACACGCTTGCATGAGGATCGTGTTGCCGTTCTTGTCGACTGCCTCGATGGACGCGCCGTGCTCCAGCAGACACGACGCCGCACCCACTTCACGTTCGGCGAGTGCAATGTGCAGCGCCGATTCGCCATTCGGACCGGGCGCGTCCACGTCGGCGCCATAGCGACACAGCAGCGTGAGCGTCGCTACGTCACCAAACACCGTGGCCATCTGGAGCGGCGTGAGCAACTGCTGGTTGCGCACGTCGGTTGCCGCGCCGCGCTCGAGCAGCAGTGTACATATCGCTTGATTTCGCTTCCGCATCGCGAGGATCAACGGCCGCCACGGGTCGTCGGCCCGGCCATTCACGTCTGCACCCTTGTCGAGCAAGAGACGACAGACGCCGACGTTGTTATTCTGCACGGCGATCAGGAGTGAGGTGACGCGATCGGCCTGTCGGATTTCGGGGTCCACGCCGTGATTCAAGAGCGATATGACAATCGCAGCGTGTCCTTCCATGACCGCAGCGTGAAGCGCCGAGTACCCGTGGTGGTTTCGGTGATTGATCGTCGCACCGTGGGCGAGGAGCATGTCGACAAGTGAGGCAAAGCCTTGCTTGGCCGCGATCAACAGCGGCGTGAACCCCTCGCGCTGGCTGGTCTCCGTGTCGGCGCCGCTCGCGAGAAGAAACGTTACGATATCCTCGTACCCCTTTTGCGTCGCACTATTCAACGGTGAGTAGCCCACCGGATTTTTCGTCTCCAGGTCTGCACCGTGCTGTACCAAAAACTCGACCAAACGCAAGTGGCCACGGTCCGCCGCGATGTTGAGGGACGACGACTGGTCCGACGACCGTGACTTGTTGACGAATTGATGTTTGGCGTCCATCGTGCCAGTCTTGTCCAGTGTCTCAATCACTCGAGTCGCACACGCGAGGTCATCCATGTAAGCAGCATGCATGAGCACCGTGTTGCCGTTGTCGTCGACGGCATCCACCGAGACATTGTGCGCCAAGAGATACGACACGACGTCGGTCAATGTCCGTTCTTGTGCAAGCAGGAGCGCCGTGGCGCCTCGTAGACCACGCGCATTGAGGTCGGCGCCAAAGCCGACGAGCAGCTGCAGTATCTCAAGCTTCCCCGTCATTGCCGCGAGATGGACGGGTGTGAACGACTGCTGGTTGCGCGTTTTGACGGACGCATATCGCTCTAGAAGCAGCACACACACGTCAACGTGGCCGTTCTTGGTCGCAATGGTCAACGGCGTCTCTGGCGCCTCGTCGTGGCCATGCACGTCGGCACCATGGTCGAGTAAGAGCCGACAAATGTCGACGCTGCCTTGCTGCGCCGCAATCACGAGCGGCGTCTCGCCGGCAGTAGACCTGGCGTCAGGGTCTGCACCGCGCGTGAGCAGTGCTTTGATCGTCGCCGTGCAGCTCTCCATGGCCGCTACGTGCACGGCCGTGTAGCCACCATGCTTTCTATGGTCGATCGTCGCACCGTGTGCGAGCAGTAGATCCAACAGCGCACTGAATCCCTGCTTGGCCGCGAGCATCAACGGCGTGAACCCATCTCGCTGGCTGGTCTCGGGGTCGGCGCCGCGTGAAAGAAGACACGCGACGACGTCTCCGTGGCCCTTTTGCGCCGCACAGGCCAATGGCGAGTAGCCGAATGCATTCTTCGTCTCTACCTCGGCACCGTGGTGAACCAGCCACTCGACCAACTCCAAGTGACCGTGGCCGGCCGCCATACTGAGCGGCGTCGCCTCGTCCGACTTGCGTGCCTTGTTGACCATCGCGGCCACGGCATCGGGGTCGTGCTCGTCCAGCGTCGCGAGCGCCTGCATCAGAAACGCTTCGTTCACTGTGGGATTCCCACACGCTTGCAAGAGCACGGTCTGCTCCTTGTCGTCGACTTCGTACAGCGACGCACCGAGGCGCAAGAGACGCAATGCAACGTGTGGTAGTTTCTTTTCGAGCGCAATGTGAAGCGGCGTCACGCCGTCGAGTCCGTGGGCGTTGAGGTCGGCACCGAAGGCGCACAGCAGCTCGAGCATTGCGACGTTGCCAGTCACAGTCGCGAGGTGCAGCGCCGTCAGCGATTGTGGCGTGCAGCACTCGGTCGACGCGCCGTGCTCGAGTAGAAACTGCGCAATGTCGACGTGCTGTCGCCCGACGGCCACGAGCAGCGCGGTCCACTGCGCGTCGCTCTGGACGTTGACGTCGGGTACGAGACCCGTGCGCAGCAGCACCGTCAGCAGCGCAACGTCTGCTTGGTCGGCGCCAGTGACGAACGCGTTGGCGATGGCACGCGGGTCCGGTGGGACGTCCTCTGTCGTTGTCGTTGTCATGGTCGTCGTCGCCATCGTCTGGTTAGGTGAGGAGAGACGTCGACTCGGTTCGACGCTTGCGGATCTCTCTTAGACGCGTGTGGACTATCGGATAGAGGGGAACTGGCCGTGCGGCGGGAGACGGGAGAGCGTGCGGTTGATGGGGACGACGGGCGAGCGCAATCGCGCCCTATCGTGGGTACACACACTGCGTCCCCCTCCCCATCTCATCTCGGTCTAAAGAAACGAGGATGTCGTTGACGGGGAGGATGGGCCGCTTCGATTGTGACATGTCAGTCTCACGAGAGTGATTTATCGGTGAACACTATATCAGTACCTTTCGCGCCCGAGACAGTGGAAAGCCAGTACTGCACTGCAGTAGGGCCATGGAGTCCTGCCACAATGGAGACTCCTTGGTTCTACGCATTGGAGCCGCCCGAGCCGTCCGCAGTGACCAAGAAGCAGGCTTACAGGCGGCGAGAAGCGGCGTCCACCCACGATTCTCGCGACTCGCCAGCATTGCGCCGTCATTCAGCAGCGCCTGTACGAGCGCGACGTTGCCCTTGCTGCTCCTGGCCGCAATATGAAGCGCCGTCTCGCCCTGGTTGTTTCACCGACTGGAACAAGTAGCTTCTCGTCGCCGAGCACGCATGCTTGCAGGAGTGCATCGTTGCCACTGTCATCGACGAGATGGACGGACGCGCCGTGGCTCAGGAGTGACGGCACGGCGTGATAGCAACGGTTCGAGAGCGCGAGACTGAGCGCCGTTCGCTCGGCAACCTCGCGTGCGTGCACGTCGGCGCCGAAGCGGCAGAGCAATCGATCAACGCGACGTGCCCGGACTTGGCCGCAACGTGGAGCGGCGTGAGCGACTGCTGGATGCGACGCTCGGTCGAGGCGCCATGCTCCAACAAGAACCGCGCCGCGTCCGTCTGTGCATTGCTCGCCGCAGCGAGGAGCGCCGTCCATCCGTTGGCGTCACAGCAGTCAATGTTCGTCACGAGACCGAGCCGCCACGTGCCCATGTGTGTCCTCAGGTTGCCGTCACTGGCCGCGAGGACGAACACGTCGTTCAGTTTGTCGCGCACGTCCGTCGTCGTTGGCGTCGTTGGCGTCGTTGGTATCGCTGCCACCGCCATCATACACGCACTGGGAGAGAGCGTTGAGGGAAGCCGCGTCGTCCCCACTAGAAGGTGGCGCTCCCCCTCGCGCATGCTCGCATGCTATGGGACCCGTATTCTTCTCCGCGGAAGGAATGCATTCCCTCGTAAGAATGCCGTGTGCAAGTGTCACTATCTAATCCAACATCGCTGCAGCAGTCGTAAGCTTACTGTATTGGCCGCGACCCGCAGCGGTCGGTGGGGGGGGGGGCACAAG
>JAADXQ010000605.1:0-10970 GCA_023337915.1 Pythium angustatum | reverse complement strand
CGATGGCGCCGAAGAAGAAGGGGAAGAAGGCGGGCGGTGGCGGCGGCGCAGGTGATGGCGCCAACGACGCAGCGGTGGGTTGTTTAACTGATTCTGAATAAGAGAGCATGGGGCTATTGACTCAAAAACTTTGCCCTCGGCGTATCATGTGCATGGGAAACAGGCCATGGATGCGACACCGCCGCTCGTGATCCCGCAAGACGTGCCGCATTACGTGACGCTGGACATGCGGCTGCTCAACTGGAGTTACCTCAACTTTAAGCTCCGGGTTAAGACCACGACGCGGCTGTTCGCTATCAAGGTGAGACAGAGCCTTTCTTTCTTCCAGTTGATCTCCCCAACTGACGTCCGACGTCCTGTACACGCAAATGCACAAACATACACAGCAACAAATCCAGAAGCAACACGGACCGATCACTGACCTCACGATCTGCAAGGGTCACTTTGCCGAAGCGAACGAGATGCGACTCGATATGGAGACACTCGCCGACTACGGTATTGAAGGCGCGCCAGAGCACGAGCTACCAGAAGTGGTGCGTGACTAGAGCGTACCGGTACTCACAAATGGTAGTAGCATGAACAGTGACTAATAGCAGTGTCGACAGATCTGTGTGATCAACTACGACTTCAAGCCACAGCAGCATGACAACCCGCTGCTGCTTGCGACCGAGGACAAGTGACCACGTATAGTCGTAACAATCCAAACTCCGTTGTATCTAATATTCAGGGGCTTCTATGCTCACGCACTGGAGATTGTTCTGTCTCTCTCTCTCTTGGTCTCTCTCACGCGAGCTTCTGCAAGGCATCGCTGATCTCGCGGATCGCGTGCGCGACCAACTCCTTCTCGGCCTGAGTGCCCATATGACCGAGGCGGAAGACCTTGCCGTATAGCGGACCGTAGGAGCCGCCCACAAACACATTGCGTTCGCGCAGCTCGCGGTCCAGCTCCGCCCACGAGACGGATGGAGGCAGCTCAATCGCCGTCACAGTCGGTGCGGCCGAGCTTTCGTCCGCGACGTAGAGCGAGAGCTTGAGTTCGTTCTGGACGAGATCACGGCAGTACTGAGCCACCTCGGCGTGGCGTGCCCAGCTCTGTTCGAGACCGCCGTGGTCGAGAATGTTCTTGCACGCCTGGAGCGTCGCGCGCACAGCGTGCCAGTTGTGCGTGTATGGCATGAGCCGCGGCACGCTCTCGGCCACGCGGTAGAACGGCTGGAGTGCGTCGTAGCCCACGTACGCGACGTCGTTGATGCGCTTCCAAGCCTTCTCACTGATGCTCGTGATGCCGAGCGCTGCTGGTCCAGACAGCACTTTCTGCGGCGCAAGCAGCCCGAGATCGATCTGGAGCGCGTCCACATCGAGCGGCGCACCGCACGCGCTCGAGACAAAGTCGACGAGGAAGAGGCCGTCGGTGGTGTGGTCTGCAATGGCCGCCCCAACACCGTCCAGCGCGTTCAGCATCCCCGATGGCGTCTCGCAGTGGACCATGGTCACAAGCTTCGGGTTGTGGGCCTTGATCGCGGCCACGAGCTGCTCAATGTCGACGGGCTTGCGCCAGTCGCTTTCGACCGTGACCACGGTCGCGCCCATGCCCTTGGCCATGGCCGCAAAGCCCTCGCCAAAGACGCCGTTCACGACGCACACGACCGTGTCACCGACACGGATCGTACTGCGCATCGCGCCCCAGAGCGCGACCATGCCTTCTCCCGACTGGATCGCAACCGACTGCGTCGTGCGCAGCAGCGCCTGCAACGCTTTCTCAAGCGCGAGGTAGTCGTCCCAGAACGCCGGGTCCGTGTCGGGCGAGCCCAGCGACTCGGCGTAGGCTGCACGGACGTTGGCCGGCATGGTCGATGGTCCGGGGATCAGCGCGCACGCGTCGGACGACGAGGTCACGTTCACGCGAGCCGCCATGGTAATAGCCGTCGGTCTTTGTAGCTCCCTGTCTGGACCGGTGCCCGCCGCTATTTGAATTGATTAGCTTCGGCTCCTGTTGCGTTGCGCACTCACTCCACCGGCTTCTATTCGGAAGCATGACGGTACGGTACTACCGAGTCTGGGTCGACGAATAAAACCTACCTCGACCTACGACGCTGAGGTTATTCGTTTCCTTTGCAACGACATCTTTATCCCCAAGCACCTTTCGCCCGACCGGACGGATCACGCCGCTATCGCGAAGAGCTCCTTTCTCTCTCGCTGTCACTCCCTCTCCCTCTCCACCATGCGCTGCTCCTTGCTGCGTCCGTCGCTCGTGGCTGCCGCCTGTCTCTTCGCCGCCTCTGCGGTCTCTGTGGCCACTGCGACTCATGAGCGCGTGCTTGTAATCGGCGCCGATGCGTCGCTCGTCCACGACGTTGCCACTGCGTCGGCCGACACGACGCCGTCGCAACTCGCGTCGAGCTTCTCGCCTGCAGGACTCGCGCAGCTCGCTATGGATGCGCTTGGTCTCCCCACGGGTAGTCTCCTGCGGCTCTCGAGCGACCCGTCGCAGGCGGCCGCGGCTCAGCTGCTGGTCAAATGCCCTGTCCAGGCCGATGTCTTCGCGCACGTGGACGCCTACGCGATGGTCTTTGTCGACAGTGCCGACATCGATATTCTCACGGCCGTCGACCGCAGCGCCGCGAGCGGGTACCACAAGATCTTTGACTTGACGGCCGACACGGCCGCTGGCGCGAGCACCAAGATCCCGTCGGTCATTGCCCGGGAGCTCACGAACGTTGTGGGCGCGCGTGTGCAGTGCGCCGGCAGTGATGTTGTGTGCGCACGTGACGTGCTGCCCGCTGTCGACGTCTCGTCGTCGGCGCTCAACCAGGTGTATGCGCAGTACACGTTCTTGGATCGTGCGCAGGCGGCCGACGCCGCACTGGCGACGGAACTCGCACAGACCCAGCAGCTCACGGCCGAGGTCTCGAGCAGCAGCAAGGCGACGCCGACCACGCTGCTTGCGATCCAATTCAGCAGCGTGACGGTCCTCGACCAGACCAAGCACCGCGCTGCACGCAAGGCCATCGCGACCGAAGTGCAGGCGCTGCTCACGGCGCTCGAAGGAAAGTACCCGCACAGTAGCGGCGCACAGATTGTGGCTGCTGCCCCACCGGCTGGGGTTGAGGCGGCACCGGCCCGTCACGCCATCAACACGGTGGTTGCCTACGGCCGCATGCTGCTGTCGTTCGACGAGAAAATCGCGGGCTCGTCCCTCGAGAGCGACGACGACGACGACGATGACGTGCCGGCCGGGAACGCGACCACGAGCGACGTGACCATTGACGACATTGCCGAGTACCAGATTGTGCTGTGGACCTCGGTGCTGCTGGGCGCGGTGCTCATCCTCGTGATCCTCGCGATGTGCAACATGAACAACAAGCGCGACAGCCTGCTCTACGCCAAGTTCACGACCAGCAATGGCGGCCGCAAGTTCGACTAGAGAGAAGCAGGTTTCACGTCCTAGGACCCGTTGGTGGCTTAGCGTGTACGTTCCTCCCGAAGCGATCGCATGGGTGGGCGCTTTTCCATCCCACTACTCTCGACACCAATCTACATGAATTCTTTTGCATGCTCACGGTAGTCAGTCGTCTTTGCTGCTTTGTTGGTTGCGGGGCACAGGCCTCAAAGGTCGTCTTCTATTGTCGCTCCTAGCGATTGCACAGCTGAAGAAAACGGTCGCGTGACACTGCCATGCCGAACGATCCGATGAGCGAGTTGGCGCCCGAGACGCATGCTCCAGCAGAGCCGATCAGCGACCACGACGGTTGGTTCACCCCAGTCAATGAGGGTGCCATAGTATGTGTAGCTGATGCGACTGCTTTGATTCTCATGGTGCGTGTCAACAACAAACAGCCCGTCGCATCCACGCGTTCCAACTCAAGTGCGCAACCGCACGCGCCCAGACACAGCAAGAGCTCGCACGTCTCGCGACCAAACGCGCGGCCGTGCGCACGCAGCTGGGGATCTCGAGCGAGCGCATGGCGCAGGTGAGCTAGAGTAGTAGCTGCTTGACTTGAGAACTGTTGAACGTGGAACCAAAGCGCCGCTGACGACGTTGTTCCTACTTGCTCCTCGTCAGTGGCGCGACGAGCACCAGCGCTTGCTGCAGCCGCAGGGTCTCGCGCCGGCCGAGCCATAAGCCAGGAATACGTTCAGTAAGTGCGAGGAAAGAATAGACTGGTCGTTCCGGTCGTTGTCCTCGCTGCTGCTGGTGGTGATTGCATCGCGCGTTAAGGAACTCTGGTAGACCATGGCGTCGGCAGCATCCGATGCGGCGCCTCCGGTAGTAGGAGCGACCGCGGGGCCGGTCCGCGGTGCCGCACAGCGTACGCTCGCCGATATCTTTGACAACGAAGCGCTCTGGAACGCCGACGACACCGACGACTACATTCTCACGATCGCTGGCGATGTCGCAACGTCGCTGGAGACGCCGGTGATCGAGCTGGTCGACGCTGGCAGCAACTCGCTGCTGCACATGGCAGCGATCTGGAACCGTCCCAAAGTCATGGAGGCACTCATCCGTCGCGGCATTGAGCTCAACGACAAGAACGCGAGCGGCCACACGGCACTCGATCTCGCGACGCACTACGGCAACGTCGACCTGGCGCTCCAGCTGCGGCACTACGGCGCCAAACACACATGCGAGAGCGAGCGTGACCTTGCGATCGCACAGCGCGATTTGGCGCAGCAGCAACTGCACGATGTCGAGAGCGACCTCGCCGACGCGCTCGGTCGGCTGAAGAGCGCCAAGCAAGAGCGCGAGGAGCTACGAGTGGAACGCGACCGGCTCGTGCTCGACAATGACGGACTCGTGAGGCAGCGAGACTTGCTGGTGGTGGACAAAGCGGCGCTTGAGCAGGCCGTCGGTGTACTCATGAGTGAGAACCAGCACTTGCTGCTTCAAGTCGCCCAAGTCCGAGAGGCGCTTGAATGTGAGACCGACGCGAGGCAGAACGCGACGCAGAGTTGGCTCGCTGCGCAGCAGGTCATCACGGAATTGCAAGAGCGCGAGCTGTCGTTTCAAGCGAGAGAAGACGAGGCCAACCGATTGCGGGACGATGCGCGGACAGATCGTGACGTGGCACGTGAGCTCGCGCGGCTTGCGCAGCTCGATCTCGGCAAGGCTCGGCAAGCACAACGGGAAGCTGAACAAGTACGCGACGTGGCCGTGAGCAAGCAGCTCGACGCCGAACGTGCAATCGCGACGGAGAAGGAGCTGTGGGCCAAGCGGATTGCCAAGACCGAGCGCGACCGCAAGAACATCCAGATCGAGATTGATCGCCAGACCGAGACCCTCCGCAAAGAGTGCGATCGACTCGAGAAGCAACTGCGCACAGCGAACACGCTTACGTGGACGTTGCGCGAGGAAGTCGCCGACAAAACGGCGCTTGCAGGGCGGCTGGAAGGCAAAGTGCTGTATCTCGACAGTGTTCAGCTGCGCCTTGAAGCCACGAGAGACCAGCTGCAGAACCAAGTCGCTGCGCTGGAAGAAGCACAGCGGTCGGATCACAAGGCATGGCGGGATCGTCTCGAGCAGAGCCTGCGGGAAGAGGCCGACAGCGCGATGCGGCGTATCGTCACGGATGTAGCTGCCACCGCGGACAAAGTGATTGCACAGGATCAGTCGCTTCGGGCGCTTGCTCAGTCGACACGGCGCGAATTCTTGTTCCAGCCGGAGCTCACCACGTCGCTGTATCTGGACGTAGGATCGATGGCGCACTCATCGTCCATGCCGACGATGAAGAAGCCGACGACCGTACTTCCGTTGCTTCCGGATCGGTCTCTGACAAGCCTTGGCACCAATTCATCTGGTGCTGCGCTTCTGTCACCATCAGTCTCCGCTCTCGATGATAATGTGGAGCAAACAAATAGCGAGCAGAAACACACTGAAGAACCCGAGCTGCTCGCGTTTCCTCCGTCTTCCGCGAACATGACCGCCATCGTTTCTTCAGCCCGAACGGCGATGCATCTGGCGTTAGACCAGCTTACGTTTGATACGGTTGCTGATCTGGTGTCGACACTGGCAGAGGCTGTCCAGAAGCACATGGACGAAGTGGTCACGTACATTTCTCGCAATTGGCGACACTTCCGGTATGCCATTCTAATGTGCTTGCGTGTGGTGGCACGGTTGCTCACGGTTTCTTGCCTGTAGGAAACAAGTCCAAGCGTTGGAGAAGATGGTGGAGCGGAAGGATGAGTTGATTAGCCGCTTCAACCAGCACCGGCGGGAGAAGCCAAAGAAGCAGTCAGCTCGCCTGCGCGAGTGTATCTATCGGCCACAAATATGAACGTCCGTGGTGTCACACCCTTTTGCTATGAGGAAGCCTCTGGTATCGCGTCGCTTACTCGATGCCTAAATGCCTGCACTGGTCGTTTCATCGCCTTGATGGTGTATAGGCTCACCTGATGAACGCACGGCATCTGAGAATTCGTGGAGCGCGTCCTGTGACTTCAAGCACACAATTCTTCGACCTATTCGTCGACATTGATATCACGGGTTAGTTGATGACACGGTCCTGAGTAAACGCGCTGAGACTCACGTCCTCTTGGCGACAAAGATAATATCGACGGCGACACGTCAAACACGACGACAGGGTAGCAATCTCGTGGAACATCAGTGAGCTCTGCTTTCGTGCACGCGTCGAGTGTGTTGGAGATATGATACGAATGTCTTGGCGGAAGCCCGGCTTTCGCGTCTGCAATTGACTGGGTATTTCGTCTTATTAGTGTTTGTTTCCAGCATAGCTCGCAGCGTAGCCGAGCTGAACGTACATGCCAGAATTCAAGTCGACCTCCTCGGATCGCACCGTATCGTTCCTGCCAGCTCTGCAGCCACGCAAATCGTTGACGTAGAACGAGTCCTGACCAATGTGCCTGGAGTCGTGCGTGGGCTTCGGAATGTTCCTTTGCCTTCAAGAATTCGCCGTTTCTCCAGCGATAGATCTAGGATAAAACAGTCCGATTGGATCTTCGGGATCATCAACGTTCAATGCCGACCGAACGTACGGTTTTCATATCGAGATCGCTTGGAATGCTGACGAGTAGGTTTCGAAAACGCACGAGGTCCCGATCGATTGACTTGTGGAACTTTCGGGTGAACTGCAAGTACGCATATCCGGCAAGAGTGAGCCAGCAAATCGTTAACTGATACCATCGCGCGACTCACAGCTTTTGATGAACTGTACAGGACCCAGTAGCGCACGGGCACAACGTAGAAGCAGATGCATCCGAGCAGTGAGAGTACAAGCACGAGCAGGGTTTTGGCCGGGTGTACCCAGAGGAAGAGATTCTTGAACCGCTCTAGAGTGCCGCACACTAGGCTTAGCGCTTGTTGGAAGTTCTTTGCCACGTCTTTTGCTTTGTGGTACTTTGCGACCCACGAGAGTTCGCGCTCGACTTCCATTTCAAATGCTTCATACAGTGCCTCACTCGCTAGGTTGTCACGTAGCGTGATGCGGTCGCTCGGGTTGCGAAGGATCATCTGCATACGAACGGTGATCGTGGCGATGGTTCGCGGAAATCCGGAGTTGTGGTTGTCAGGTTGAGTTCGAGGTGAGTGAGCTGTGTGTCGCGGAGGTTGTGCCAGCGGCAGTGTGAGCTCGAATTCGCTTTGCGGACCTCCAGCGGACTCGTCCGTAATCAGGGATCGAATAGGAACTCGCACTCGACCAATCAAGGTGTTTGAGTGTGTGGGACATTCTTGCATGACATCGAACCTGATCGTTCCGGGAGACTTCCTCCATTCAATCAATACATCATCCCCTGTTGCCTCGTCCATCTTGACTGCTTGGAGCATCGACAATCGGAACGCATTGACGTCAACAATACCGTCCTTTCGCTGCCATGGCTCGACGACGTCATGAAGCACGGCGTCTTGGACATGCGCACTCATGTGCCGCATCATGTCTTTAAGTCGGCTGTTGTTTCGTCTCAAGAAATCATCGCGGATGGATCCGCGTTGGGGGCTTGACCACTCTGGGTTTTGTGTCCGACGAGCGCACTCGGTTACCGCAATTTGCCGAACTGGAATCTTTTTGTAATTCGGCTCGTAGAAAATGCGCACAAACGAATCAGGATGATCGTCTTCTCCCACCACAGGAAGCAAATGACTCGCGTGAGTCGGTGCGAACCGAAGGGTTGCAATTGGTCGGAACATCTTCAGTCGTGATGCGCTTGGGTTGTGTTCGATCCATTTTTTATGCGTGTCACCACGCAAGAAGGCGACGAATGTTTTCGACAAGACACCGATGATGACAAGCGTAACAAAAAGCGGAAGGTACTCAGCCGAGACCTGAAAGAAGAAGCCATTGATGAAAACCCAAGCGAAAGCACTTCGCAGAGGAGACTTCCAGTCAAGCGTTTCATCCCAGTAAGTCTTGATTTCTTTCAGCGCAAGAACGAGATCGTCTAAGCGCTCGAAGTTTCGCTGAACAATGGCTGCGTCGAAGTCACGCTCGTCTGACGGCACGAATGCAAGATCTGGGCTCTCGTCGCCGTCGACGAGACTGAGCAGATCTTCCGAGTAATGAGCAGCGATGTTTGCAAGCCCAACTTCTTCTTCACCCATCATGAGTGGATACCACTGGAAACCACGCTCTGGAGTTTGATTTGCTGGGCCACTAATCGTTTCCAACTGATCGAGGGTCCACGACGCTGCAACTCGTTCTTGGATCTCGAAGCACGAAATTCCGACACACGCCACTCTTACCGCTGCTGAGCCGTCAGACAATTGTCGACGGTCCGCAGAGCCCGTGCACAGCGTCGCTCGCCGATAAACCTCCACTTCAACCTTGGAAAATGAGCTGTACACTGGCCACTCACGCACGAAACTTAAATTGTCGGAGCCCTCGGCACTGGCGCGAATTTCTTCTTCAAAGTCATCGAAGCGGACGAGCACGATTGGGTGGAACTCAGGAAGCGACACGGATGAGTGGCCGTCGAGAATAGAGCACTGTTCTCCGCAAAAGTGCATCCCACGAAGCTCGAACGTGAAGCTCCCCTTTATTCTTCGAAGCGAATGTGTTGCGTTTAACGCTGCAGCTTCCACGGCACGCATTTCATTCCTTCGGCGTAATTTGTCCAGCATTGCGCGCACCTGTGACGACTGTGCTCGCCTAGATGTGTGAATCGACCCAGACGATGATGGATTCACATCCGCATGTGCAATTGAGTGTAGAAGGGCTTGAACAGTCGGCCCTTTCGACACTTTGGGGTGGAAGCAGACCGATATCAAGATGCGTCCGTTACTGTAGCTGTCAGTTGGGGACACGCTCTGTGCAGATCCTTGAGAGACTGGATCCACTCGACTCCAACGAAGCAGGGGTGTTCCAGGGGCGTCGAGGGCATCCTCCAGCGATACATACGATCTACCGATCAAAGTTCGACTCCCAAGTAGCGGTTCATCGAACATGCTTAGCTGGATGATCAGTCCCGTGCGAGTTGGATCGAAGTGCGTGAAGCTCAGCGAGGGAGCCCATGCGAAGTCTGGTCCATGTGCTGTTCGCGTAGTACGTTCATCCTCATACGGGAGAAGTTTGACCGAGAGAGAGATTCGTGGTAGGCGGAAACGTGACGTGAGCGGTGGATTCTCGGCTTTGAGCGGAGTGATTGTGAAGATACCCAATCTGCAACCCGGTAGACCTGGTGGCACTGCATCTTCGGCTATGGCTTTCTCTCGCCTAGAAATCGAGGCTTTGTCAAGCAGCACAGACTTGACGGATGCGTTTGCTCGAGTTGACGATGATTCCGAATGAGTCTTCGCCACACTCGTAATGACGCGTCGGTGAAGTGTCCCTGTCGCCAGACGCGGGTCGCCTTCAAGTAAGTCGTCACGTTCCACGGACCCCACGATACGCTCGTCGAACGAACTCTCTACACGAGCATGAACGGACACGAGGATTAGCCGAGATGCGTCTGTCAGATTGTGTGTTGGTGCAGTACCTTCGAGGACTTGCTCGTGTCGAACGGGTGGCAGCGAAGTTGGCGCCATGTGGGATCCACGGTCGCTCTGTACATCCAGTTGCTCGCGCGCCTGTGTCAGCATGTCCTCGATGGACATTCCGTCCTCATCCATGAGCACTTCGACTTCGTGGTCTTCCGAGCGCACGCGACAGCGAGCCATTATGACGCTCGCGGATCGCCATAAGCGTCTGAGAGAGGACGACAGACCTCTGAGAGCGACGGGTCGAAGAATTGCAAGATCAATGACTATTTATACCCTGATCCAGCAACTACTGTTCTTTCCGCTGCTATAAATTGACCAGAGGGCGGATCAATGACACACATTTCCCTCTTGAACAGCAACCTTCCAGTTTGCCGCCCCAACTTCGTGAAGAATGATGGTCCTTCAATCCATTGCCACAGCCTTCCAGCGGGCAGTCGGAAACAGGCAACGATGAGCGACAGCGACGACATGCGCTTGAGCGCGACGCAGACGTCGACCAGCGCATCCGACGACGATGAACAGCAAGGCGAGCGACTGAACCAGCGCAAGACGGCGTCACGCGGCGCGCCGCTCGCGAAGCGACCTTCTCTGCAGAAAAGAAAGAAGCCCGCGCAGATCCGGCACCGCGCAAGCAAAACGGTTGACCCGTTCGATGACGCGGCCCTGTTTAAGCCCAGTGAGGTGAGTACATGGTCATGCGCTCTTGTTGTGGGAGGTTCTGCAGTTCATAGAACCGAATTGTAGACCATGGAGGAGGAGATGAACGCCATGAAGCAAGTCTTTCTCCGCATGTCCGAGAAGGTAAGGTGGTGACGCGCGGTGCGAGGCCGCGATGACCCAATTTCCATTCGACACTCACATGTATGATACAATCAGAAAGTGCAACAGAAAGAGGATCGCAAAGCAGAGTGCAAACGGCTGTGCGTCATGCATTTGCAGCCCCATGCTGTGTTCGAACTGATAAGTGACCTTCTTGGCACCTTATGCTCACAGATACAAAGAAGCCTTTCACGAGGACGTCGACCAGGTCTTTCGCAAGGTG
>JAADXQ010000604.1:0-10976 GCA_023337915.1 Pythium angustatum | reverse complement strand
CGTCAGGAGGCGGCGGACGAGGGGCATTCTCGTGGAACGAGTAGAGCACGGCGTGGTCAATTGTCGTCTCCTTCGTCTCGCCGGTTCGCGGCTCCACCCACAAGCGTCGAGGCGTGCCACGCACGCCGGACACACCAAGTGCGTCCGTCAACTCGACCACCGTGAGAACCGGTAGCAAATTACCGTCGGCCGCGAGACTTGAGGCCAACACGGCGTTGATCGTGTCGTCCGCCTCCTTGACGTCACTGGAGCCCCCGTTGACGGCTGGCCAGTCGTGATGAAATATCAACATGGCGAGCACTGGGCTCACTCGCCCGAGAACGTCTTCAACCTTGACCCATCGAGTGCCGTTCAAAGTGCACAGTGCACAGACGGACCTGGCCCATGCCGGTCCCGACGACTTGCCCAAAAAACACGCGGGTTCCGAAACGACCAGCAGCCCCGCGGCGACACCAGGAACTCACGGCGTGGCTCGTCGACTGGGACCACGCGCATAATGGCAACCGGCAACGGCAGCGACACCGCGCGCGCCATCGACGAGTCCACGAGCTCGGTACAGAAGGCTTCCGTGCGGGAGCAATGGCCAACCTCCGCGTAGAAGCAGTCTTCTTCAGTGCTGTTTTCGAGATCTTCCGGGAACACGTAGACCACGGTCCTTGCACTCAGTGCAGTGCGCGCCATGACCGAGTTGAGTGTAGCGAGCGAGGTTTCTTTACGGCTTATCGACAAGACGAGAACTTGGCGAATCTAGGTGTCTTCCGCTTCTTGGTACTCGGAGAGGACAGCAGCGGCGGATACTGGTACGCGCCAGTGGTCAGTGCTTCAACGTGCATCTTGGTCTTGAAGTGTCTTGACTGCTACTTTATAGTGTCGAAGAATCGCAGCGGAGGGCACACGGGACAGAACAGCCTTCCTTCGCTTTCGTGTACGTTACTTGCGTGACTGCACTGCACACCGTAGCGAAAGTGTTGATGCAAAGCGGCGCGTAGCAACATGGGAATCGTTCGGCTTTCGTGGCAACTGCGTCATCGCTCCTCTCTTGGTCGTGACCATCGCAGATCACAGCCGCTGCGGGAGCACTTTGGTCGTCTTCGTCGTCGCGGGCGTTCTCGCGATCACGGATGCGTGCGCGATTGTCGGTGTCCACACCAGCAGCGCGTCGCTTGCTCAGGCCTCTGCTGCCGGCCGCACGAACAGCTAGAGCACGTAGGTCGTCGGTGTCGCCGGTGTCGTTGGCGACATCTTTGTCGGGGTCGAGAGTGCGAGCGGCGCGGTTTGCGTCCACATGCGCTAGCAAATGCGCAAGTAGCACTTCTGCCGACGGGAAGAACGTGAGAGTTTAGCAAAGGAGGCAAAACGCCTTCCCCGTGCGGCCATGCGCGTTTCGGACGTGAAGCTTCGACTTAACGGCCGTGCGGAATGTCGCCGGGCACACAGGCGCAAAGGCGCACTTGTATAGCTTGGCGACGACGTTGCCGTTGATGAGACTTGGCATTGTTGGCGAGTCTCCCTTCAAATGTTTTTTATCAGTGTTGATGAGCCAGGCTCTCTAGTCACAGCTCATTACTACTGTAACAGCCTAGGCAGCATCACTTGCTGTGAGCACAAGGTCGTTTCCATGCATTTGATTGGCGGCGTGCTACGTTCAGACTTTGGTTGGCGGAAGTTGTGGGATCACCCTACTCGTTGGTTGATCACAGCCACTCCTCCCACTGTATCCAAGAAAGCTGGTGAAGTGAGCTAAGGTGAGCTGACGGCACCCAGTCGTTTTACGCCCAACCTACAATCAAGAGCAGCAGCGCGTCGCGCCAACCATGGCCACGAACATCGTCCCATCCGACGAGGTGGACCCATTGTTGCACGTCACCGGCTTCTCCCGTCGAATTCTTCGTCTCATATATCGTCCGTCACAAAGGAAAGAAGAAGTAGAAGTACCTGTGCGAGTGGAGGCAGTGTTGGTTTACAACGAGCCTGCTCCCACCAAAACTTCGTCGGGAGTACGTCGAGGCCCACCCTGAGGAAGTCATCCAATCGAGATAAATACGGAGCTGTTCGACGAACTCGGCGAGTTCAACGGGTTCAACTAGATACATCTACACTCCTTGGTCCAAATCCAGCGCCGGAAGCACACAGCTCAAGGGTCTAGGGTTTAGGGGTGTCCTGTACAACCACTTTTCAACGTGCGATCGGATGCAATGTCAACGCGATTGTTTCGTCAGATGTAACGCAGTCACCGATTTATTGATCAGCATCTGACGATGCAGACACAATGTTCAGTACCGAATAATGCTTCTTATAGAGGACGGGTAATTACATTTATGTACACCACAATAGAGGAATGTGTAATATACCTCACATTTTTTGTATGTGAGATCATCAAAACCCCACAATAACCCACTTTGTCGCTTATATGTGGTTGTCAACTATAAGAAGCACTATACGGTATGCTTTCTATGTCGAGAAGGGCTGTCATCGATGTTTGCTTCGTTGCATATTGGTTCTCTAAACCCTAAATCATCTCTTTCTCAGCACCCTTCCACGGAATACCCTTTGTTCTTATACCGTACAAAGACATTTTGTCGAGCATAGGTTAACAGTGGTATCGCATACTTTCCGTTTCTGACGCAGTGCTGTCCGTTTCATAATATACTGCCCTACGTGCTTCCTGTGTACTCTCTCGTGCTGCGTGCTCACCATGCACCGCTGGCTCAACTCCATTATTCGTTCTTCCTGACCAAGCGCACGCAGTCAACAGCCGGATCAAGCCAGCCCAGTGCCACACGCGCGACCGTTTCTGGCTCGCTGTGGCGCAAGCTGTTGGTCCCGAGCTCCACGACCGTGACAGCCACCGCGACGAGGACAGTGATGACGACGAAGAGCGGGCGGCGCTGGCAGAGAGCGTTAATGACGTCGACCGTGCTCCTGTCGCGCTTGGTGACGCCGATGGTGGCTTCGAGACCACTGACGAAGAGTTTGAAATCGCTGCGTTGTGGGCCAAGCGCTCGGTTAACGAACAGGTGTTCTACCTGGTCCAGTGTGTCGGCTATGTGGAGCTGACGTGGGAGCCCCGCCAGACCCTCCTCTGGTGCGTCGTTGCTCGATTCGAGCTCGGCATGATCGAGAGCGTGTAGCTCTATCATAGCACACGCAGTCGTCGACTTCGCGGTGAGTACGTTCATGTTCAGTGTTACTGGTCATCACTAACGTATCGATTGTGTGGTTACGTGGTCCGGTGTTCACCTTCTTGGTGTAGCCATCCAACATGGGTTGATCAGGATGAAGCACCCTACATGCATGCGATAGGAACTTCAACATTGAACACACTTGCGTCTGGGCGCCTTCGTCATTGTCGATCAAAAAGAACTCGAGTCTCGAGAATCCTTTCCTAGCCGTTCCAGTGTCGTCACCTCTACTTGAGACTTCTCCACCAGCCATTCCTGATTTTGTTCGCGGCATCCCTCTTCGAGAGTCCAAGAGTCCAGCACTTCGTCTGCATGTATTGGATAGCGAACTTCAAGTAATTGGCTCGACGATCGGAAGGCACTTCCACTCGCGCGCCGGTCGCAGTGAAGGCGATGCCGATGCGCACCAACTGTCCCGGCTTCATGCCTTCAATTAGCCACTCCATAACCTCGCCACGCGCTTGTCCGGGAATGCAGCACAGAACGCATTCATCATCTTCGTAATCAATTTCGTTTTGCCGTCACCCATGGTAGAAGGCAGCTTAGTCATTAGGGTGTAGGGTTGAATCGTCTCTAATCGACGGATGTACCTCACCACATTTCCCTTCGGCCCTCACACGAGGCACGCTTGGTACTTGTGCAGATCTTGAATGCTCACGCCAGAGATCAGCGAACTGGATCCACACCAGGAATGCCCATCTTAGACGAACATTGACGACTTCCTTCTTTCCTCGCTTCTCGTAGTACACCTTACCGTAACCCCGTGCGTGATCGAACCAGAGTTAATCTGGACAATAGCACGGTCGACTAACTTTCGGAGGACGGCCTCGTTTCTAGCTTCTCGCATGGTCAGCACAGCGCAGCGAAGAGTTATACTGGGTGATTTGGATTCGCTAAAAGCTTGCCAAGGAAAACACTCGCGAGCGTCGATCCCAGCTGGATAGATAGCCTGTGCGACTATGTCGACAAGTTCAAGGTGCGGCAACAGGAAGCCACCGAAGGCGCCAAAACATCATTCCAGCTTTTCAAGTCAAGTTTCCAGTGAGTGTTGCTTTCATTGCTTTCTGCATTCAATTCATATCCACTCTTCTGACTCTACATGTCCAGGTTTCTCACACATTCACTGCAGATGGCGAACAATTGCTATGCAATGTTGCGAGCATTTGTCTGCTCCTGTCACGTGACTCCTTGACCTTTGGTGTGTGGATGTTTCTCGAAGAAGTCGTTCAGATCGTTTCTGTTAGTGGTTAGTCACACCGAGCAAATCGGCAACACAACAAATGCTCGTAACTAGGGTTAGGGTGTCATGCATTGTGTTGGGGACATCATCTAAAATAATTGATCTATTTATCAACATTCAGTATCGATGTCGATGTTGAGATGTGCTATCAGAATTAACATGTACTCCATTGCACATTGGTTCCTTAAGCCTAAACCCTCTGATCATGATCTTCTCCAGGGCATTTTTGATCCGACAACTATAAATTACAGAACGGGTCTGGGTCTAGACCCTAGACCAGGTCCTCGTCTGAACGAAAAATCCGTCACCACTAGCATAAGCCCTCTACGATTAGGCTACTCTCATTGGCCAAAATGATTGCATCGGAGTAAAAACCCTCGGTGTTGGCTTTTCAAGAGACACATACAGCATCTTACTCTATTCGACTTTCATAAATATACGTCCGATTCTGTACTCACACACGTCCGCAGGAGTGAATTACATTACACAACTACACTTAACGGAACCTAACTACATAATAACATATTATGAACTTACCCAAGGTAATTCCTCGTCTGTAAGTCGATTGTTCCAGCGTGCACAGCAGTGACTCGAACTGAGCAGCTAGTCAGTAGAAATACCTCCGTACAAACCGTATCTCGAGCAAAGGCGGAGTGCTTAGGAGACAACGGTTGGGTCAAAAGGAATCAGTGACTATCAAAGAAAACGTCGGGCGGAATCAAAGGGCATATACGGGCACTATCGCTGTATCAGCCAGATATGTGATCTGAATCACTTATGTTCAGTGGAAATGCATCCCACACACACTATGGACCACACGACGTGGCAGAAGATTGCACTCTCGAATGCGCAGAGCAAGCAGTCACTTCAAGGCCGGACGAGCGGCTGCGCAAGAACGCAATCGCTGCATCGTGCTGTGGGTGTGGTTCTGTGATGGACGGCTCCGTGGCGACGTGTGGGTCACCTCGAGTTTCGATCACTTGATCTTGGCCAAGGAGCCGCATGAGCCGTGGATCCAACTGCCTTGGTCATGGTATTGAGGAGTACCACCAGTTCCGCTCCATAAGCACTGTGCATAGACAGGGTGCAGTATTGACCTTACGGGGCCACTTATGCTGCTCGAACATGTGCCACAAGAGCGAAATCTTACACGTGAATGTGGTGAGTACACTGTTCGCACTACAGAACCACCGATGTCGCCTTTCGTGCTTGCGGATACAGTGTTTGAACATGTTCTTTCTCGCTTTGTGCGCAACAGTCGCTGAAAACGTGACGGAGCACTTAGGTGCCTACGCGAACCAGGCTGGGCGTTTTGGCAAGTCACGACAGAGGCATCTGGCAGGCACCTAGCGCTCAAGCTGTTCGGCTATGAAGGCTTCATGCTCGATGCTGAGACGTACAGCCTAGCGATGGCCGCGTGTTTGCGTGCATGAACAAGATCGGAAAATGCTACTGGACCTCCTGTAGAGCATGAAGGTCTTCTCAGTGCTGCCCAAGAACCGCAATAGGGTTTAGGGGAGATATGTACAATGGTGTCTTTCGGTTTCCAACATGCGAGTGAGGACAACGCGAACTATTTCCCTGTCGAGCGCCATCCAAAGGCAAACCACCACGCGCCCATACCATTATGCAAGCTTACTGCAGCACGCCATTCCGCAATTTTTCGCCCAGCCATCATGGCAGCCCGCTTCACCGCCTGTGAGTTCAAGTCTGTCGCCCTTCAGGCAATCGATGCCGCGTCCGCCGCAGTCCGCAGGATCCGCGTCGACGACGAGGTCATCCGCAAGGTGCACCAGCACATGGTCGCGACTGTCGAGACCCGCGAACACCTGCTGGAGGCGTTGACGGTGCTGATGCGGCAAATCGCTGAGCGGGTCGTCTCACGCACGGTTCGCTTCTCGCACGTGGCCGACTTGATTCGCCCCATGACCGAGGACGAGCTGGGCTCGGACTCGGAGGAGGTCGAGTTCGAGTTCGTGAACGATGTCGACTTGGAGGCGCCACCGACGTGGCAAGTTCCGCGCGTGCTCGATCGCTTTAAGGACCGGACGGCAACGACTACTACGTCGTCGACTGAAGCCCACGGTCGAGCCGCCGGAAAACATCGCGCGCCACTTGATCGCTGCGTTCGATTGTCAGCGTCGTGCTCTGGTTCGCAGAATGCGCAACCTATTGGTGGTTTTCCGCGAGTATTCTCCCGATGTTGAAGTCGCTGGTCGGCACTGATGCAATCATAAAATGTCAAAGACGAGTGAAGTATTCATTTGTAGAGGTGTCAGGTATTCGACTGACACAACCGCACCACCAGCCCACCTCTCTCTAGCGTTCATTGAACACGAGGCGCAAGAAGCTTAGAGAGAAGAGGATGTGGAAAAGGCAGGCTGGATTAAAGTTAAACATGGGTTTAACATCCTCATCGGAGACGAGAAAAAGCGAGAATGAGCGAAGGGAGGCTGCTGCGGTGGCCTCTTTCTGGCGAAACAGCCATCTGATAGTCCCTGGCTCTCTACACACCGTCTTCTGTCAGTACAAGTACAGTCCGTCATATTCTAAGTACGGTGTCGGAAGCAGTGTCGAAGGTCCTTTCGGTGTCGGACATTTTATAGTATGGTTAGGTTTTAGGGAAATAATCTACATCAGACACTAATTCATCCAAATCGGTACTGCGTCACACTTGATTAGAAGATCATGTTGACATTACGTCCACTCGCAAATTGGCGACAAAGCACATAGCAGGGTATATGGATACCCTATCCCCTAGCGTGTCCTGTTCTCAACCAAAAGCACAAACGGAAGTCTCACAAAGTAGGTAGTGGTGCGAGTCCCTCAGTAGCTCTCTCGTAGGCCGTCTGCTCATCGAAGAATGGTGTTTGGAGAGTGTATGGCGTGAAAGGGTAGCTTGGAGTAACGTGTGGTTGCATAAAGTGCGTGCTTGCAGCTTCTTTCAAAGCCAGTAGCTCCAAACGGCAACATAGAAAACTGTTGGGCCTTGTTATAAACTGTTAACCCTAGCAGAGCGGTACCCAAAGTTAACGTTTATTTGCTAATCAGTCCCAAAGAGAATATCAGTACCTGATGGTCGTCCTTTGGGACCGGGTGTTACTAATCGGTACCCTGACCACCAGAACATCGATGGCTCAACGCCCTTCTTGTGTCCTTGCATGTGGCCCTACTAGCCATTGCAGTCCCATTCCGCCAAACACGCCGATTACGCCATGAACGGCCCAACAGCACGTACTACATGCAGCACCTGCCACAAGACGATCAGTGTAGCCAACATTGCCCGCCACGGACGAGGCAGGGCGTGCGTGGCACCGGAACAAGCAACTGAGCTGCTCGTGGCGCGTGCTGAGTTGCGACGCGAGCAGGACCGCGAATACCAGCGTGAACGCCGCGCCCGCCTTGCTGCCATTGCTGCTGCGATTGTCGTGGACGACGACGACCACAGAGAGCACAGTGAGAACGGTAACGAAGAAACGCGCGTGGAGATGGCTCGTGAGCCTGACATCTGCACGATCTGCATGGACGTTCTAACCCTCCCGCTCAGACCGAATGAGTGTCAGCAGATTGGTTGAGATGGTAGAGTTCACCATTCTTCACTATCGCTCGATTTTGTGCCAGGCACAACTTCAAATTTGTATCGGACAGTTCTACACAATCGCGCGAAACTGAAGATTGGATCTGGTGTCATCGTCGGTCGAGGGCGATGACCACGTGACTTGGTATTTGTATGGCATCTCACGTCGGAGCCGGTCGATTGTGAGGATCTACGACATCCTCGAAATAGGCCGAGCTGTACCGTGGCTCTAGGGAAGTGCACATGTATATTGATTGTTAATGTGTATGTCGTGATCGGCTCAGTGTCGAGGATGTTTCCGAACGACCAGAACGAACCGAAAGCAGCTTCGTCTCTGTAGGCAGCCTCGGCTCGGGCTGCATCTTCTTGCAGACGCGCAATCATTTCAGCGCTGACGACCGGTGTGGAGTCAGTCGCAGTGCGTGAAGCCTGGGCCTCGGCGTCAGCAGCTGCTGCTGCAGTCGCGACTGCCTGAACCCGAAGATCGGCACACAGGCGGAGGGCGAGTCACCAAGTCACTCATGCACTCGGACACGTCCACTGGAGTAATGAAGGCGGATAGACCGAGCTTGACTTCTGCTTGTATACCGGTGAGACGAAGTCAGTAGCCTGGAGACGTTTCTTTGTCACTATTGGCATAGCATGGACACACGGATACTGGTGTTCTTGCCAAACCTTGCACGAACACGTGCGCTCGTCCATGTTGACGATGCGGAACGTCCTGTCCTAACGCTGAACTTCAAAAAGTGTTTCGTTCCCGGGGGCAGCGAGCCTTGCCTTTGCTCCCTTCCTATTCTTCTTGAGCTCTGTCTCCACCCAAGGCACCAATATGCCAGTCATCCGATTGAAGCGACTTCGTAATTTCTCCAACCGCTCCATTGTTCGTCTAGTCACGTGGACGAAGACAGCAAAGTGTGCCATACTGCGTTCCTTTTCGATCCAGTTGTTCATAGACTCGGCGGCGTTCGAGGTCACAATTCCGTATCGTGGTACCGGGAACCTCGCCGTGACCCACTTGGAAAGGTCGGAATCGATAAAGTAGTCGGGCACGTCTTTGTCAAGCTCGTGGATAACCGCAAGAGAGTCGTCACGTCATCGGAAATGGCCGCCTTGGCCAGGCTGTGAATCTCCTTGCTCAGGTTTATGTGGAAGCGACTTTGCACGTTCCGCTTGATGTGCACCGAGCAGTAAGAGTGGTACGCTTGGGGGAGATGCTGGGCAACCGCAGGGATCTGGCTTTTCTCGCGGTCGCTGACAGCCACCAGATTGGCTAGAGACGTGACGTGTGGAAGGGCTTCAACGAGAGCTGGAACCACCCCCAGTCTTCACCGTTCTTCTCTCTGCTTGAGATTCCGAAACCCGCAATGAGGATGTCGAAGTTGCCGGTGGTGACGAACGCCACGTACATGGTGCCTTTCTCTTTTGTCTTCAAGTGACACGCGTCAAGAGCGAGAACAGGTAAGGCGTGCTGGATGACGTTGTCAAAAGCGCGGTGGATGATGCAGGCAGGACGATACTGTTGCTGGCCGTCACGTGTTGCAGTGCCGGGGCTGGCTTGGTTCATGCGTTCGAGCCAGCCCTTGATCAACTTGTAGCTGTCTCGACACCGTAGATGCGTGTTCTGTCGAGGAAGTCCTTTATAGCTCGCCACGCACAGTGGTATGTGATGGTCAAATCGTGCTTGTCGAAGGCGTGTTTCTTCAAGTCGTCTGCGGACCGTTGTTGTTCGTGTCTTGCATGAACGCCTCCATAATGGGGCGTAGAACGCTCTGTGAGACAGTTGACGTATTCCGTTTGCGCTGTCGGTGCTTCTCTACGAACTCAAGTGAGTGTTCGTGGACAACGGACGTTATCGTTACGGGTGTGTCCGGTCCTCCGTCCTGTTTCTTGCGCTTGTACGCATGCTGTACAAACGGGCAGCTGATATGCACAGCACACACCACCTTCAACTTCGTCTGTGTTCTTCGGCTTGACGTTACCGCAGCCTATCTTGGCAAAGTTGCTGTTGACAGCTCGCCGTAGATCTGTCATGGTGTCATACATGTCGCCCGCGGCGAACTCCTCATCTCTACCCTCCCGGGTCTTCGGTTAATGCTGTTGGTCTGCGTCTTTTGCTTTGAGAAATGCACGGGTGCTCGTGCTCACATGCAGGACAAGGAGTGCACTTTAGATGTCTATTTATGGCGTCACATGCAAGGCAAGGAGTGCATTGTAGCTGTCTATTTATGGCGGTTGCTTGCGCTGGATCCTCTCTTAGGCAACGGATCCGTTCTGTGCTCTGGTCTGCTTATTCCCATGTGTTGATGTTCTCGTGGTCAGGGTACCGATTAGTAACACCCGGTCCCAAAGGACGACCATCAGGTACTGATTAGCAAATGAAATTCTCTTTGGGGACTGATTAGCAAATAAACGTTCACTTTGGGTACCGATCTGCAATTTCCCCAAAACTGTTCTGTAAATATTTACTCTGACATGTAACCTAGTAACATGGTAGTTACGGTCGGCTTTGTGTTCCCGCAGTAGTCAAATACACCTGGTGTTGTTATTCACCTACCTAGAAAGTGTGATGCACAGACGGTAACTCGTAAAAGTATGTATTAGGTGTTATTGTTTGTTGATAATGCTTCTGCTTAGCGCGTGCATCAGCATGGCATCAAGGGCATTTCGGGCCCACGTGGGCAGACCGGCCAGAGGACCCATACAGTCCTCACAGCTTGTGTTGATGCAGTACCAGAATCGCACCACCGCGGTCTCTAAATCCTAAACCCTCACTCGGATGCCATTGCTCGAGCGTTTCACCGAGTGTGATCAGATGTTACGATAGTTACGTGCTAGTCTGTTCTCGCTCCACCTGCTTTCCCAGCAGGCGGTCCCGTAGGACGTCTTCTCACGGGTCGGTTGTTTCCAAACTGAGCATGTATTTTACTAAGTCCCTGCACTGCCTGCCTCACTGGCTGCTTCTCTTTGCACAGGGCTT
>JAADXQ010000603.1:0-10983 GCA_023337915.1 Pythium angustatum | reverse complement strand
CTCAAGCCCGAGAACATTTTGCTGGTCGATGGTGAAGAAGAGCGCGTGGCGTCGTCGACACCGTCGTCGTCGTCGTCGGCCAGCTCGCCGAACGGCCGGGCCTCGACCCACGCGACCAATGGGCGGCGACACGAGGACGCCATGGAAGACATCGACTCGGGCCGCTTGACCTGCCGTCCACCCGCCAACTTTGCCACGAAGTGTACGTCGAGGAGCTCTTCCTTGTTTGCTCCCATCGATGGCTGACCTATGTTTCCCTTGTATGACAGTGATCGATTTCGGTGGCGCGACGTACGAAGACGAATCCAAGAGCTCAATTATCAACACGCGCCAGTATCGCTCACCTGAAGTGATCCTCGGCCTCGGCTGGAGCTTCCCATCGGACATTTGGTCGGCTGGGTGCATCATTGCAGAGCTGTACATTGGCGAACTGCTCTTCTCGACGGTGAGACACGCTTACTCCTCAAGGAGAATTTCTTCTTGGTTTGCTGAAGGCGCTCATTTGTTGTGAATGTTGATAGCACGACAACCTCGAGCACTTGGCACTCATCGAGCGGAGCATTGGTCCGCTTCCGCGCCACATGACGGAGCGCGCGGCGTCTCACGCGACCAAGCTCTTTCGCCACGGACGATTGGACTGGCCAAAGGCGGCGGCAAACGACGAGAGCGTCGACCACGTGCGCCGTATGCGGTCGCTGCGACAAATCTTGCGACCCGAAGACGCGGCAACGGGACTACTGGAGCTACTAGAGCTCATGCTCGTTCTGGATCCAGAGAACCGCATCACGGCCAAGGAGGCGCTGCGCCACTCGTTCTTTGACGGCTTCTCCATGCGCAACATCGTCAACGGCAGTGCGTCGACGTCTTCTTGAGGCACGACGCACACAGTACCCGATATGAGCAGGACGACACGAAGAAATGCAGATAGGAAAAAGACGAGCAGGAGGCGGTACAAAGAGAGATTTGGATGATAAAAAGCGATACAGGTAGAAGAGACAGTCGTACAAGACAAACGCACATGAATGTCACCATCAGCGGAGACGCGCGCGTACGCCGCGCTCTCCACCTACCGTCGAACGGGTTGGTCTCTCTGTTACATGGCGACTTCCGAGTCCGCGTCGTTCTCTGAAGACGTCGAGATGCGCGGCGTGCCCACAGTCGCTTTGCGGTCCGGTAATCCACGGGCCTTGCCACGCTCAATTGGGCTCTGGCTCGGCGAGTGCGGGGAGAAGAGCTGCGGTGGCGTCGTGGGCGACGGTGGCGTTCTGTGCTGCGGTGTGAACGCAAAGTCTTCGACGTGGCGTGCGAGCAGCGACGCTACGCTCATGCGGCGAGCCGACATGAACTCGAACGGACCAGGTGGCTGCTTGCCGTTAGTGCGGGGTACGTCTCCACGTGGGTCCGAGTGACGAGGCTCAGTCACGAGCGACTCGGACGTGAGCACTGCAGGCGGCACTCCGCTGCTGGGTGGAGGAGGCATGGTCGGTGTGTGTGGTGTGTGGCTGATCGTGGTTACTGGCTTGAACGCAGATGGCGCTGCCTCGCGGTCGAGAAGGCTACCGGGGCAAATGGTGATGAAGCCGCTCATGGGCGCGAGTGGCTTGGTGTTCGAGGGTGCAAATGCGACACCGCTGCCTCCATCACCTCGACCCCCACGACCAAACGTCGGTTGTCCACCGGCACGATGGTGCGAGGTGTTGTGGGGCAGATCGAATGCATGTTGGTAGGTGGAGTCGTTGGCCTTGGTCGAGTCCACGCCGCTGAGCGGCTGCTGCGTCTGCCGAGCCTTGGCGTCGTGGGCGGCCTTGATCCAGTACACCAGTGCAATCGCGACAGCGACCAGCGCAAAGGAAACGACCAACACGATCGCATGCATGCCACTGTCGTCCCTCGATGGCACAGGGTCTGCAGTAACAGATCCGACACTGTCCACCACACCGCCGGCACGGCTTTCGTCGGAGCGGTCTAAACGAGAAAGTGCACCGTTGGTTAGACGCTGAGATCTCACATGCTATCATTGCCTTTCCGTACGTACCCTGCACATGACGAAAATCGATCGTGTCGCGAAAGCCGAACGCTGTCTGTGCAACGATGGTGTTTGTGCCACCGACAAGAAGCAGCACGAACAGGGAGAGAGTCATTAGTGACATTGCTGCTGCTGGTTCGGCACGAACTAAAGAGACGTTGTTCGCGGCTGGCAGATTGCACACTGATCCCGTTTCGTCCTGCCGCTCTTCTACGTCGGCTTCCGCTGGGATCATGAGCAACACTCGAACGCACCGTCGGATCATCCTGTGCCCACTGCAGTCACGCGATCATGTTTCTCTAGCGTTGCGTCCGCGGTCGCTGCGGGTTGGTGCGCATCTCACGTGAGGAGCTCGTCGTGTAGGTTCACATGAACACGGGGGCATTTCAGCCAATCACACGGCTTTGGTCGTACGACTTCAACCTCACACGAATTGCGTGTTGCTAAACTCTATTTCAGTTAACTGTCAATCCGCGTAATTGCCCCCTCAAAACGACGAGACCGAAAATTTCAAACGCGCCATTTCGCTTTCTTGCTGATGAATGTCGCTGCCATCCAGCGCAATCCATCGTGGAGATTATAAATTCTCGATGAGCGATAAAAAATTCACATGTTGCGACGAGATACATGAGCTTCTGTGGCACCTTGGTGTCCATTTTGGGCGACTGCCGCAAGATAGATTGCATAATTGGCAGCTTATGATTGGCTAAAAATACGATGCCAGATGTCACAAAAACGGGAAAGTGAGCCTCAGCACCGATGCACGCCCTCGGCCCCCCACCCAGCAAGTACGTGATACAGTAACCACAATGGCATTCAACACAACTCCAGCTCCCGACGGCACCCACGGCGGCGTCACTCACTGCAGCACCCACGGCAGCGGCATTTATGGCGGCACCGGCAGCACCTACGACGGTACCCGCAGCAGCGGCACCCATGGCACCCACTGTAGCACCCACGGCAGCGGCGTCGAAGGCGGCATGGGAGGCACATACGGCGACAACCACAGCGGCAGCGCCAATGGCAGTACTAATGACGGCAGCTTCCACTGCAGCACCAACGTCGGCGGCACCCACGACAAAACCCAATGCAACACAGCACGGCGGCGGCGCCCACGTCGACACCTACTGCAATACACCACGGCGGCACCCACAGTGGTGGCGCTCTTGGCAGTACCAACGGCGACATAGCTCGATGCAGTTTCAAAGGCGGCGGCGTCAATCGCGCGCGCGGGCATCGACGGTACACATGGCAGTACCAACGCCGGCTGAAACCACTGTGGTGGCGACACCCACACCGCTCACACCCACGGCAGCGGCATTCATGGCGGCAGCACGTAGCACATACGGTGGCACCCGCTGCAGCACCCGCGGTGGCATCGGCGGGACCCGCTACGGCATCGCACCCACGGTGGCGTCGGCGGCACAGATCGTCATGTCACCAGTAGGCGTGACCACCACCGCGAGCATAGTGGCCGGAAGACCACAGCAACCCCGACAACAGTCGCTGCGGCTCGTGTGAGCACGAATCAACCAGCGGCCGCGGTCTCGACCACGGTCACAACACTACGACGGCCACACTGGTACCAATATGACCACGGCCACCGCCATTGTCGCTCGAAGACTACCGATCTTGCATTCCGTCCTTAAACTGCGGCTGCTAGGTGCAGCAGAAACGCCTCCAGGAGCCTGAGCACTGCGATGGTAGCGCCACCATTCCGAAACCATGTATTGATTTCTCAAACAACTCTCCTACCAATTCCACCTCACAGTGGAAACCAAACCCGAAGTCCGAAACTGTGTCTTGCATTACATTTTCACTGAGTCGCACGTAGTCACCTTGGTCTGTGGAGCCAAAAACCGCTCGATTGTGTTTCTCTCTTCGATCCCCTTCTTCAATTTTCTCGCAATTGTTTTCAGGTAGCTGACTTTCGCGGCAACTCGTTTTGTGTCTGGAAAATCAACGTCACCCTCGAATTTGGTTCGTAAATGCTGGATAGCGTCGGATGTGGACACGGATAGTCCTCGCTCACCAACCAAAGTCTCAAGTGCACGTGTGTACTTTGGATCAAGTCGTACACGCTTTTTGGGGGGCTCACTGTGAGTAGATTCGGTGAGCTGGTCGTTTTCATCTGCAGGGAGTGATGGAACTTCAACAATGCGACTTGCTTTCGAGTCTTCTTTCTTCTGCCTCTGAGATAAACTGCTCACGTATGTTGCGATTTCGGTGGGCGACGGATAGTCGAACCGCACTCCATACATGCCTTTCAGTACTGTCAGCATTTGACTCGGGTTCTTCTTCTTCGATTTGTCCCTGACTCCATCGTCAAACAGCTTTTTTATATCCGGCTTGAATGTGTCAACACGCTTGGCACCGTAGAAAGATCCGTGCGCCGGTCTCTCAGCCCAACCGGAATAGAAGTGGAATGGAATCAGTGGGAGCTCTATCCTTGCTGGAAGCGATATTTCCTCTGTCACAACACTTGTGACGCGAAGTTCTCCTCTCACCAGCATTTTGTACGCTTCGCGTTTCACGAACGCCATCAAATCCGAACGGAGAGTGCGGCCCTCACACTCATGTCCTACAAGCTGCAGATACGAAGCAAAAAGCTGGCCGCAGTTCTCGCAGACTTCGGGTTCGTCCCTGGATATTTGCTTTTGTTCCAATTTGCGCTTGATCTGCTTTTTGAACCGGCGCTCACTCACCACATTACAAATCTCGAGCGACTTTGCGGAAGTCCAAGGGAAAGTTTCCAGTGTCTGGGGATTGATGTTGCTGCTGTCGTTGGAATCTCCTGGACTAGCCTCATCTTCATCGTCACCAAAACGATCGTCTTCTATTTCCTCTTGGTCTTCGACCACACGCGAAGCAACGTCGATGTTTCCAGTCTCCAAACTGACGTCACAGCTGTACGTTTTGTTATTGAAGTGTAGAACAGACAGTCTGAGAGTTGCAGCGGTGGGTAGATTCGAGTACTCGTAGAGATCAGCCGCATCTTCATCCAAACCGCCGTGGAAGACGATTTCGTTTGTCCGCATAAGCAATTTAGATGCCACCCGACTGACAGTGTCGAACTGTTTCTGGAACTTGTCCAATACCGAGCGATCGATCCAAAGGAGTTCAACAACTGAGTTCGTGACACCACCACACCATTGGAGTGCAAATGCGAGTTCTTGGGGTGTGCTGACGTCGTGACCAGTGTCGCTATAAGCCTTGACGTGCTTGTTTGCGACAGCAAAGTGCGCATCCACGAGTGATTTGCCGTCCTGCGTCTCTGTGTGAACGACACCGCGAATCTTGATGCCCGTCGATCTGCTGATGGCGCTCAGAAAGAGCGGAAGAAATTTGTTTTGATACGTGCACGCGTTGTCGGCCTGAAGAAAGCATGAGTCGATTTGCGGCATCACGCGTCGAATTCGTGTGAGAACAGCTTCGATGATAACCAGTACACAGAGCTTGTCCTGCTTGTTGTCATTTTCGAATACATGATCGATGTACATGGCACACAGCTATTGAAAGCGTTAGTGTACTCCACAATCAAAATGCATGGCCAACCGTGCACACTCACCTGCTTATCTTCGTCAAGATACCGCACGCACACACCATGCCATGATATACCCCGTTTGCCATAGTGTTGGGCGGTGCTCTCACGATAGTACATGGGCTCGAACTTCATTTTGAAGTCGAGCACAACCAACGCTTGGGATGGCGCCAGCTCACTGATGATGACGCCGATGCGCTCTTTTTGGTTCATCTGGCGCACAACATGCGCCATGAACAGCACCGTCTTGTGTTCGCACTCCTCGACAACGCGAAGCTCGTCAGTCTTTTGCATATCGCCCAGCTTGTGTCTGATTTGACGGAACCAAACGAACACACGCCGGCACTGATCACAGGAAAAAGGCAGTGACTGCATCCCGTCGGTGGCTTTCGATCGGAGGGCATAGTAGGCACAGTGCGTTGCCTCCATGGTCGATGTAATGTGCCGGGGGTACTGGTACTACACGCACCCAAATAATTGCGTCAGTATACGCAATGAGAAGAAACTCTTGAGGCACCCTACCTTGAGGAAGTTCTCAATCTGCGTGGACGTCTTTTCATAGTCTGCTCGCCCGTCGTCGATCGGGATGACTCCGCCAACGATAGAGCGAAGCAGCTCGAAATTGTCGTACACGAGCTGCTTGGTGACATAGTCTAAACACTTGCGAATCTGCCGGTCCGACGACGTGATGGTGCGTGTGAGAAGGTTGAAGGAGGTTCGCCCGATTCGCAGCTTTTTGTCATCGGACGTCTGCTCGTATACCTCCCACAGACGCTTGATCCGCTGCTTTCTCATGATTGAAGGGAAGTGGCGCAGAACACCATCTACGTCGATGCTGCGGACACCCCAAGCGACGGTTTGGATGTTGTGATCGTCAAGGATGAAGTTCAAATATCCCATTGCGACGTCTTCGGAAAAGCGCCGACGTGATGAGGTAGGCTTGGACAGCTCAACGCCTTCTCGAAGCTGCGCAAAGTCTCTTCGACCTCTAGCAAATCGGTCTTTACCATAGAGAGAGATGGACTCGCTGCACACTCTCTCTACGAGAGCGTTTGCCTGAGGTCGCGTGTGTGAAGCACAGACAACGGCATCGAGAACACGACGCTGGAGAGATCTGGCCGGGAGTAGATCGATAATACGAACACAATCTTGTACAGTCTCGTCATGCAGATGAGTGATTGCTTTTCCTGTGATCTTTGCTTGATGGCTAAGAAAATCCGCAGCCAGCTCGTTTGGATACCGAGGGCACAGCGTCTCGGCAAACACGGTGATAGTACGCGACAAGATGAAACGCATCTCTCGTTTCGACTGGCTGTCGATATCCTCGTAACTTGTAGCCGTGTGCCTTAGACTAGACAGGTTTCGCGCCGACTCGGATGGGATCTTGGCAATTTGCTTTAGTGAAGTGAGTGTCAAGCGTTCTTCTCCTGGTTCTCGGTCGGGGCCCAGATTCTCCTTGTCACACTCCATCGCCACGGTGTTTTCAATGCTCTTGATTGCACGCAGCCCCGCAGCCCGCTGCGGCCGTGTGTGTGGTATCGTAGCGTTGATGTGCTTGTCCATGGAGCTTTGAACACGCCCACGTTTGCTTTCAGACTGTGGTAGATTCTCGTCCAGAAGTGTCAGTACCTGCGCCTGGAGTGCAGCTTGTCTGCGTGCGTGCGAGTCATTTATTCGCGGCGGGCGCGAGCTCGCCTTGTCGTGCGCAGACCTCATGCTGATCGTATCTGCTCAGCGATGTGGATCAATGCTCCTTGAGACGATGATGCGTCTTGGTGTTGTGCAAAACAGCGAAATAGCCTGTGATCGGTTCTCGAGAGTCTGGTTGGGGAGATGCGTGAGGATGTGATGCGGGAACTTTTTCGAACGTTTGGAGATGGGTCCCTGCCTACGGGACTTCAGGGCACAAGTGCTCTCGTCCATGGGACCGCACACGATCCATAGTTGCTTCATCTAGTCAAGCCGCCAGCGCTCGACGAGCCGATCTCTTCGACTCTGGAAATGCGTCCTTGGATGATGCCCAAGGAACAGAAGACAGCGTGGTCGTGGTGGGATGAATACGTCCTCACGACCTGTACTGACGCTGAACTGAGAGGAATCAAGACCGCCGAGACTCGCGGACGATTGGTCACGGAATGCGCTCGCCACAACGAGACTGCCAAAAACGCCACCAACTTCTTGCGGCGCTGTCAATCGAATGCAGGACAAGCAGCAGCACCAGAAGCAACGTCCCAGCGTGAACAGCCGAATGCGAAATCTGAAGGAGAGCTTGAAACAAGCAGCAAGCGCAAACGAAACGAGGCATTTGGTGAGGCAGAGCCCTGTACAAAGCGGTGGTTGTACTTCAATCCCGACAGCAATAGCGATACTGGAGACGACTCTGACTATCTTGCTGTCTTTGAGGACACGCAAGAGGATCTTTGAGTTCTTCGGTCTGAAAGCCGAGAAACGAAGATCCACGATCGGATAATAATCACACAGTTGCCCGCCTTGTGACTCACGCGTCCAGGGTCCTAGATCAAATTTGACTTGGGGCGCTCGTTCTCACTGCAGATTCTCGCAATCGGCTTCTTACGTGTTCAACCAGCTTGATTCCAGTCCTTGAGGCTTTTTGCATCTCGAAACAAAACGGAAACCGGATGAGCCGCTGACCCCGTGGTTTTGTAGAGCGCGCGAAGTTTTTCGCACGCTCGTTGGGTTCGTACACTCATCGGGCTTGCAACACGGACGACCGCGCATCTCGCATTCTGGAAGGTGGTGAAATCCACCGAGTACTCTGTGTAGACGGATGATCGAGTAGGACGACACAGTGACGGCTAAGGTGGTTTGTGCCGAGGTGGCCGTGCTGTAGAAGCGCTCAGTAAACGCCGCTCAGCCTGACGTAGGACGAGGGGTTCCCTTCCATCACGAAATTTGCCAGCGGCTGCAGCAGGTGGCGAGGTCCTTTGGCGAACCGATCCGGACAGCTTTGGTCACAGTCTTGGTCAGCACACGCAGCAGGTCGCAGCGTCGCAGCAGCTAGCAGCTAGCACGCACTGTCGTCGAGCACGAGCACAAGCTTGGTGACCTGGGGGTTTTACGTCTTGAGCATTGATACAAGGTCATGAGTTGAGTCTTCAAGTGCGCCACGACCCAGCCGTTCCGATTGACGAGGAACTTGACGTCGTCTGAACGGTTCTCAGTGCTACGTCTCAACGACGGCGTCTGTCACGTATACACACAGCCGACGTGTCCTTGAGCGCCAAAGTTATACATCATGCCCACACCCAGCTGCGCCTACTCTCCGTCTCAAGTGTTTGAGTAGCAGTAGCACCCCAGTACGACAGGTTTGTCGAGAAAGGGCACGCAGCTGCTTGACCTGGAGTGTTTGGTACTGCATACGGATCCCATGCTCGTCGCGCAGCTGCAGCCTCGATGTGGATTGCCGCTGCTGGCTCAGAGAACCACCGGTGTCCTCCGTGAGCGTGTCCTTACGCCATCGGTAGTCGTGTTGAGCCTTCGAAGGAGCGCGGTAAGCAGCGCTGAGCTAGTCTGGACAGCCGCACTTGACGCAGCACGCGTCGTCGTACAACGCCTTCATGGCCGCGAGCTTGTAGTCGATGTGCGTGCGGGCTCTCGCCACTTCAGCGGTTGTAGAGTATTTTGCTGCTTATGAGTCGGCTGTGCAGGACATCGGGTCGTTGATCAGCAAGTGCGACACAGTCGACGCCTTGACGTATTCTGCCGTATCACTTGTAAAGCATTTGGCCGAGTACGTGCCGCCATGCCGCACGGCGTAAGCAACACGAAGTGCGTAGCCGTGCGCGTGATCTCGTCGACCGTAGAGCACTGCGAGCAGAGACACAGTACACTCTGATTGCGTGCATGGATACCTCAAGCAGCAAGATCGTCGAGCCGGTTGCCTCTTGCGGCACCGTCGCGTTGCTACGTGATCTGCGCTGCTCCACGACAGCGCAGTGGACGAGCTCACGATCGTAAATCTCGCGCAGCTTGAGTGCACGGCTGCTGACGGCTGCTACTTGTGGACGAACCGCAGAGACATCATGTAGCTCGGCGGCAAGCTCACGCCTTGCGACATCGAAGACGACAAGCCGATGAAGCGCTCGCTGTCTCGGGCAGCGACGTCGTCAGCCAGCTCAATCAATAGCTCAACGCCGTCGCCGTCCGCTCGGAAGTGACTGAGAGAAAGGTCGCTGCGGCTGTGGCTCAGCATCGTCGAGCTCGACGAGCTCACGGCGTCGGACTGGCGCAAAGTTAATCGCACGTAGCAGCTCGTCACTCCAGCCAGGGTAGTGAACCAAGAACCTTCAGCTGTTCAGTCACTTCACATAGCAATAGCAGGAGGCGCTCGCGAGGATCTGCGAAGGCGGCCGAAGAGGCAGTGTATGCAACGCCACCGCTCGACAAGAGCGTGGCTGCGGCCTTGTCCGCAGCGGGTGATGATCCGCGACGGAAATGATACTGCAGGAGGTGCTGCAACGACGTGGACGCGCTTGAGGTGCTGTTAAACGACGAGGAGCTCGGACCGACGGCGCCGCTGGCCGTGATCGGCAACAGCGACCGCTGCATCATCCATTGGGCTGCTGCGACTCGGAGGCAGCGCCGACTGGCTGACCGCCGTTGCCGCGACTCGCTACGAGAAGAAGCCGCCGACCATGCCCAGCGCACGGGGCTCAGACGCTTGGCTCCACCCTTGATCGCGCCACTGGGACGACATTGGGGATCCTCCGATGCCGCTCTCGAGTAATGGTTGGACTGGCTCGTGGCATCGTGCACGACAGCCCTTTCGGGCGTGAAGGTGCGCGAATCAGCCGTGAAGACCAACGTGACCTCGCTAGTTGTCTGCGTGAATAGCGCCGAGCGCGCCCGCGCGAGTCATCGTCCCTTAGCAACGGCAGTGGTGAGGTACTCTCTTGTGGGACCTTCGTCGCCGCACTGGACGCTTGCGATCCAGCAACAGGCCTGTACTAATTCTGAAAATTTCAGTGCCCAAGCTCCTTTTCGCCCAAAACGAAGATTGCAGACTTTTGTCCAATCACAGGTTTCATTTGTCTCATAATGCCGATGAAAATGGAGCTCGAGGTGCTCACGCTCGGAGCCAATATCTCCATGACTATCGCAACGTACGAGTCAAATGACACACGGTTGGCGTTCTGGGATGACCCTCTACACATCAACACTACGTATACGGTGCCATGCCCTTCTCGTCCGAACATCACATAGTGACCTGTCGTCGTGGGTCAAGAATATAGGGGGGCAATTACGCGGACTGACTGTTAATAAGCGACTCACAAATTTTGGGTTGGTGGTTTGAGTTTTGCGTGTTAGACCTCGACTCTTGCAGCAGCGCGTTCTACAAAGCAAGCCGGTTCTACAGCATTTCGAATCATCAAAATCGGACTCGTGAATGCGAAAT
>JAADXQ010000602.1:0-10988 GCA_023337915.1 Pythium angustatum | reverse complement strand
CGGCCTGGTTGTTCTCACCGAGGCAGTGGTAGTTCGAGAGCAAGTGGCCTTCGCTGCCGACGAGCCAGCCCGTGCACGACGTCTGGCCGTTGATCAGCAAGCGCGCAACGGCCGCCGACTTGTCGTAGATCGCCGTGTCGTTCGTGTAGCACTTGGCCGGGAGCGTGTCGTCGGTGCCGCACGTTGTGAGCGGCGCGAAGCTCTTGGCCGTGCGCGTGATCTTGTCGACCGTAAAGCCCTGCCCCGTGCTAAGGCCCTGCGCTTGCTGGGCCGGGACAAAGTCGACGACAGCCGTGTCGCCCGGGATCCGCGACGAGAAGAAGCCACCGGCCATGCCAAGTGCGCCGCGGCCGAGGCCCGTGTATTCAAACTGGGTCGAGCCGTCGACGCTGCGCACGACCACCTTGTCACCGCCGGCGAGCTGGAAGCTGGCAAAGTGCACCGTGATGAAGGACGAGCCGGCGTAGTTGAAGGTCTGGGTCGTCGTGACGCGCACAGCTGACGTGTCGAGCGAGAATGCGCGCGGCTCGACCGTGCCGACGGTCGCGGCTTGGCTTGCGACCAGCGCTGGCGCCGAGAGCAGCGACGTGAGTGCACACGCGAGCGTGAGGCCGCGCAGCATCGACCGGAGCGACGGCATCGTACAGTACGGTCTAGTCCGGTACAGTAGCAGGAGAGAGAGGTCTCGCGGTCGGCGGTCGACGTCCGAGAGAAGATTGGAGAATGAAGATGCGAAGCCGCGCTGCGCCCGCGCAGACCTGCCTGGATGAGGGCACTGTACCTACAGTACTAGACAGTGAGTATGCAATCACCACATCACCACATCGGCGATGGCTTGAGGCGGACGGTGGCTGTCGGGTCTCTCGCCGCCAGGACGGAGGGGAATTCGTTGAGGTGTGGATGTGCACCAGACGGCGGCGTGGAAGAACGACGCGAGAAACAGAGCGAGAGAGACCGACTCAGACGGAACTGATGGCCTCTTGGGATCTTCAAGGTTAGAGAGCGTCGAACGGCGAGTCTACGTAGACTGTGCGTCGTACTGTACAGTACAGCCACAAGTGCTGTCGATCTTTGCGTCCAGCTCAATCTGATTCGCACGGTGACAGCTTTCTGTCAAGTACCTTTCTAATATAATAGTAGCATCATAGACAGGACCATCAACGAATGGGCGGTAGCAGCAAACATGTGAACCGGTGACCTCCATGAATGCTTATCTGATTAGCTACGACATCTGGGATCCCACCATGCACACACGACAGGCCAGCATTCGCTCTCCATCGCTGCCTGACTGCTTGCGCAAAATGTGCCGCGTGACGGAATCGCTGGGCCATCAAAGAAATTCCGGAGATCACTGCCAATGACAGTGACAGTGTCATGGCCACACCTGTCACGGCCACACCTGTCACTGACACTGTCACTGACAGCGATCTCATCCGTCCAATTGTGGATGCGAAGGACCTGACACCTGCTGTGCTCCATGGAAGCCGAGCCAATACCCCTGAGCGGCTGTGGATGCGGCACGTACAGTTGTGTGGCGTAGCCGATCGCGCAGACCCCGACGTCTGCTTGGTGCTGTGGTATAAGTATACTAGTATCCATTACAGTGTAGCTGCCTCCTGCGCTCCTTATTAGTACTGTACGGTGTCCTCGCGGCACGAGGCTCTCTGCTTCCGTGTCCGTGTCCGTTCGCATCCGACCTGCTTCCTGATGGCAGGTACTTTCGTCTCCTCTCGTCTCCTCTCCTCTCCTCACCGCTTCTCCAGATCGTCGTGGCCTCCGTTCTCGACCTCACGGCCGGTTCCACGAGTATCCGCTGTCCGAGTCGCGCGACGTGGCGTTCGACACGACCGACTCGGAGCCACACCGTTCTAGAATCGCCATGGCGAGGGTCTGGCTATCGCGTTCGATCATGGGGCAGTCGACCGGCACGGCGCTGTCACTCGTGCCGTTCGTACTACTGCTTCCAACGCGAGGCATCGGACCCGCGACCATGTTGATGTTGTGGTGGTGGACGGCCGCACTCGTGCTCGCGCTGCTGCCCGTGCTGCTGGCGATCGACGACGCTTTGCTGCGTGTGCTGGTGCCGCCCGTGTACAGTTTGCGGTAGTTCGAGGCGCGTACGGCGGTTACGGGCGGTTCGGGCAGCTCGGTCGCGACGTCGGCGTCCGACTGGTTGGTCGTCGTGTACCGCGCCAAGTCATTGGCGTCAAAGAGCACGGTCTTGCGGTCGCTCGCTGGCAGCGGAGCGGACGACTGATAATTGTGCACGCGCTGGTGCTGATGCGGATGCTGGTTCTGATGCTGGTTGCTGCTCGACGCCGTGCTCCAGCTGCTCGTGTTGGACGCGGACGTGCGCTCGTCCATGGCCCCGCTGCTGCTGCTCCCACCATAGCCATAAGGCCGCAACACCATCTCTTCGACTTCGTGCGCAAAGTCGGCGGCGTTGGCGTCGTCGTCGTCGTCGTCGTCTTCGAGCAGCGACGCGTGCACGCCCGGCAACAGCGAGAGCTCGGGCATGCGCTCCAGTGCTTCGTGGATCGACGCGGGTGTGAAGAACTCGCGCAGCGCGAGGAACCAGACGCGCCAGCCGTCGTCGTCGAGCGGCTTGAACTCTTCTTTGTACGGCGTCTCGTCGCTGCCGATGCCAATGACCTGGAACGAGCCGTGCTTGTCGTTGTAGGTCGCCCGCAGCAATTGGAAGCGGCCTTCGAGGCGACCGTTCACCGTGTCTTCGCTGGCATAGAGACAGAGCCGCTGGTCGGTCTTGAGGACACAGTACTGCGTCTTCCACCGCTTGAGCACACGCCCGCGGCGTCGCTGGAGCCAGCCACGGACCACAACTTCGGCACGGAGCCGCGAGACCCCGTGACCGCCGTGGAGCGCCGACGAGGTCGTGGAGCTCGCCATGCTCATGCGCTTACTCATGGTCCCGACCGACGACATGGAGTGGAGCGGCATGCGCCCGCTCGTGCTACTGTAGCTGCTCATGTGCGTATGGCGGTGACCCCACTCGTAGTCGTCCATGCTGCGCACCGAGTGCGTCTCGTGGCTGTCGAGCGACGGCAAGCGATCGCAGCTCGCGGCCTTGGCAAAGCCACTGCTGCCGCTGCCCATGCGGCCGCGGCCCGTGCGGCTGCGTGCCATGGACGGCGACCGTGGCGAGCCGCCCGACGAAGATGCGGCCGAGACGCTGTGGAGGAAGCTTCCAGCGTGAAGCTGCTTGTCGGTCTCGTGACGGCGCCGCACGGCCTCGAGCGTGAACGAATCAAAGTCGAACACGGCCGATTTCTTGACGTCGTGCTGGTTGCTATGAGGGAACGACGACGACGACGTGGTCGTCGCCCGCAACCCGCGATGCAGCGAGGGCGAGAGAAGCTGCACGCCACCACGCGAGGAGCCGGTCGAGGCGGTGTCCTTCATTGTACCCGTAGCTGCGGACGAAGAGGCGACAGAGGTAGTCGGGACCGAGTCGGCGAGCGTGGACGCACGGCGCGGCACGGCGGAAGTGGCTCTGGCGCTCGGACCAACGCGACGCTGTGTGTCGGCGGGTCGCTCCATCGCGCAGGCACTTTGTCGGGCAGTGGTCTAGACTCTGGAAGAAGCAGCTCCACTTGGGAGGCGGCGGGACGTTCGCGCGGCGTTCGGCGCGCGATGCCGTGGAAGAAACGCGTCGGGATCGCGCAAGTGTTCAGCGAGGAGCTCCAAAGGCCCAACGGCCAAGGGTCTGTTGGGAAGCTACCTTGTTTACATCGTACGAGGTCAACTAGACCTTGTTTTGTCAGTATTGTTTTAGCATTAGAGTGAAGGGACAAGCGGCTAGCTGAAGCAAGCCCGACCTGATTTGACAAAACAGGATCCTACTAGGATGGCTCGAGCCACGTCGTGGACCGATCACTTGGCCGGAACACGCTGACGTTGACACTTCATTTCCACAAAAGTATTGACTGTTCTTCTGCCAACAGAGTATAGTCGTTCAGATTTGTGGTATACAGTACAGTCGTCCTCCGCATGGCGTGCTCGCCGGTCGTAAGGTCTGGCCCAACTCATCTCCGGTCCGCCACCGCACCCTATGCTCTCGCTTGTAAGCGGACTCTGGACGCTGGATGCTGGACGCACTGATCTCTCTCGCCACTGTAGTGCCAGTGGCGAAACCGCGTGCGTCCAGGGTCGGGAATTCTAAAGACGACGCGGTCGCTCGCGCCAATGCGACTGCCTCGCGTCCGCCAACGACTCGGTGGATGATTCGCCGTGTTGGGCTTTTGTACCCATGTCCTATTTCTTCACCTACGTGTGTTACAGACACTGTAACTTACAGGTTCGTGCACCAGCGGCTCTCCATTCTCGATGATGGAGAATCGAGAGCGGCGTGCCTCGCTGAACCGATCGCTATGGTCGCACAGTATTAATATTCAACATCGTTGCAGTCGTTGAAAAGACGCGACACACGAGTGCCGTCGCCACAGTGTTCACGGATCCACACGTTTGCTCTTGCCACGTGCAGACAGCGGATCATTTCCTGGCTCTGCCCTGGGCACACCAGCGTATTATCCAAACCCGACGTCACTATAAACAACGCTCCATTTTGGTCAAGAGTCAACAGTATTAATACCATGGATCCGAGTACAATATTCATTGGTATCGAGTAAATGGTCTGGTGGCCGGACGCAAACTTGCTTCCACTTGGCAGGAGCGGGCGGACAACGAAGGGGTCTTCTGGGGGAGACGAACGGGAGAGGGCGGGTGCAATAAATTACAGGCAACAAATGTCCCAGGCTGATGCGTGCTGGGACAGAGTGACAGCGCGAGTAGGAGATCAATACCCCTACGACGAGGACCTGAGTGCGTGGGAGACATGGAGATAGACAGCCAAGCTAGTCCCATTCACCCCAGTCTGGCCCCCGCGCCTTCGTCTCGGGTGTCTCGATCGCTGCCTCTGCTTCGCCCGCAGGCTTCGTCGCAACAGCTGATGCGCTGCCCTCATCTTCGTCTCCCCAATCCACATCCTCTTCATTGTCTTCCCGCACGCGAGCTGGCGTAGAAAGAGCTGCGGACGGTGGCGCCGCCTCTTTGGCGTCCCCACCGACCACACTGTAGACACCGTCACGCGGGCCACACACTGGGACGAACGATGACGTCGATGACGACGAGAGCGGTGGCTGCTGGGCGTCTCTTCGCTGCTCGTCCAACTCGATCCAGCTTTCGCCATCGCTTGAGACCGAGTCTATTGGCGCAGGGGAGTCCTCGTCGTCCGCGTCCGGCAAAGTTGGCCGGTGCTCTTCCAGCACAGGAGCTGGGCTCGACGGCTCGACCGCCTCGAGGATCGGCAATGCATCGTCTGCGTGGGCGTCTTCGTACGTCGGGAAACGGCCGTCGCTCTCCCCCGCGTGGCGAGGCGACTCGGCGTCCCACCCAACTTCTTCTTCGCTATCGTTCAGCGCTGCATGCGCACAAGCCACAGCATCAGCCATTAGCTATGGCGAGAATCAACCCGCCTAAATCTACCGAATCTCTACGTACCATGCTCCAGAAGATCTGCACCGCGCTGCTCCTGGGCCGCCAAGAGCGATGCCTTGTAGATATAGTGCGCCCAAAAGTCATCCACGGAGACCGCGTCCGGCACCAGCTCCGCGAGCTTCTGAGTGACCGTCGGGTAATGCGCCAGCACCTCGTCTTGGATCGACGCGAGTTCTTCGTCGGCAAGTGCCTTGCGCCACTTCTTGAATGTCTCCACGTCCATGGGCGGGTGGATGTACGTGTGGTCATCCTCTTGCAACGCCAACAGCCGATACCGACGCGCGCTCGCGAGTTTGTCTTCGTCGATATCTTCGTCGTCCTCCTCCAGTTCGCCTTCGACGGCCCCCGCACGAGCGAGCGTATCCAGCAATCCGTCGGCCGACTGGAGAATCTTCGAGCCCACGGCTTCGAGCGACAACCCCGCAAAGGAAAACATCGAGCTCATCGACGATCGGCGCTCCGCTGCCTTTGTCGTCTCTGTCTCCTGCTCTACTGTCGCGTCGTTGGTCTCGTTTGTCGTTGGCGTCGTCGCCGTCTCGTGGTCGTCGTCCTCCGTCGGCCGGCTCGGCTCGTCGCCATCGTCGTCGCCGTCCTCCTGCTGCTGCTGCTCCTCCACACGCAGGCGCAGTGCTTCACTCTGCTCGTGAACCGTCTGTCGCACCGTCTTGGCCACTTCCGCCACGTCCTACCGACCGTCAAGCACCGCCCAACCGTCAGGCTTCTATTATACCACACACACTTCTTCACCTGACGCAGCGTACTGTACCTCCTGGACAATCGACGTGAATTCCTTCAAGTCCGAACTCAGCGTCGCCATCGCCTGCGACGACTGTTTACACACACACACACACCAACGTCCATTGTGACTTCTCCTTTGTTGCTCCAGGTGCGACAGATACATACGCGGTCGTACCTTGTCCTTGATGGACGTCACGAGCGAGTAGAAATTGTACGACATCGGTGTCTGATACGTAGACAATGCTACTCCACTTCGTGAGGAATCGTAGGAATCGTAGGAATCGTCGTCGAGACCGAGAGCTCGCGTCGCGTCGTTCGCCCTGTTCGCTTCTCGAGCTGCGTTTCCTTCTTGGCGTCGACGTGGATGCAGCTTCTTCTCTTCTTCGCAGGATCAAAACCCTCAAGTGGCTCCTTTTTACGAATTGACGTTGGACGTAATTACACTCAAACCTAAACTACCCGTATGTTGGTTCAAACAGATCGCTAGATTGGGTTTCGTGGGTTGTGACTTTCTTCGCGCGGGAGTTTAGGCAACAGGGCACCAAGCCACAGGTGACGCCGACACCATGGAGGAGACACGCGATAGTGCGGCTAATACGCCGTCAACAGAGCAGAAAGAGATCTCATCGTGTAGAGCAAGTCAAGCGCTACCGACAGGGTCTCGACTGACCCCTCTAGCGTCGCGGTTGGCGCTCGCGACGCCGTCCAAAACTGATGTCGATTCGCTGCTACTACCGGCGACTCGGCGCGAGAAGGCTGCTGCTGCAACGCCAATTGTACAAGACCAGGATGCGACTCGGCAGTCGGCGCGGAAGCGACGTGCGATGATTTTTACAGACGACAGTAACGACGACGACGACGACGCGGACGCGGACGGCGATGCCCAAGTATTTAGTGTCGACTCGACGGTCACGGCCGTCGAAACGACGATGCAGCCAGAGCGACAGGGCATCTGCATGCCGCGCGTGAGCCGCAGTGCGTCGTCTCTGCCGCTTCGCGCGCGTCGCGTACTGAACCTCATGGACCGACTGGAGCCCGACGACGCGAACGACCAACTGCCGAGTCTGCAGGGCGTCGCGACGGTCCGTGAGCACAACGACCAAGACAACGGCGACGACGATTCAATCCTACGGGTGCGACGCACGTGGAAGCGTCGGCTGGTAGCGACGACGGCAAGTAGTCCGCTTCCGCTTTCTCCTGCTTCGGCTTCGGCTTCGGCATCTGACCGAGCTGGAGAAGAGGGACGCCACCCGCCATTCGCGCGGTCCTACTCGAGCCACTCGGTGTTTCTTGCGCCGCCGAAACTATCGTTCGCGCGATCGACGTCGTCACCCGCCGGAGACGAAACCAGTAACAGCTCTGCTGCAGCCCAGATCCACACGCTTGTGCTCCCGACCGTACGGTCGAGAAGCCACCCGGATCTCAACGTGATCGCACCGCACACGGTAAGCCACGGTCTAGTTGTTGTTGCGTTGATTGATCTTGTGTGCTCATGCTTTATGATCGTCCGTCGTTAGGTGGCCGATCTCCTGAACGGCGTGTACGCGGATCGTCTCGACAGTTTCGCGCTCATCGACTGCCGCTTTGGGTATGAATTTGCCGGCGGCAGTTTGAAAGGCGCCATGTCGCTGACTGACCCGGCGCTGGTCGAAGAGCGATTCCTGCGGAAACCACCCACGAATTCGAGCCGCACGGCTCTGATCTTCTACTGCGAGTTCTCTGCTAACCGTGCGCCGAAAATGTGCGTTTCTTTCAGGACCGGTTGTCTGTGACTGGCGTGCTGACGTTGTTTGTGCTTACCTACCGCAAGGCTTCGCCACGTGCGGAATCTCGATCGATGGATCCATGCCGAACGGTATCCCGAGCTCTTCTATCCCGAGTTGTATCTGATCGATGGCGGGTACAAGAACTGCTACGAGACGCTTAAGGTGGGTCTGGCATCGTGGATCAGTATCTTATCGAGTGCGTGGCTAGGACTAACAAAGTGGATCTCGTTGTGATTGGCGTTTGCTGCGAGCGCAGGACGAGATTTGCCACCCAGCGCGGTACCAAACAATGAGCGACAAAGCGTTCACCGAGCAGTGCATAAAAGACTTTGCCACGCATCGCGCCAACTGGAAGCTGCACAAGTCGAACGGCTGTGCGTCCAAATTCCAGCAACTGCACCGGCACATCCATGACGTCTTTATCGACGATTCGATTTGCGCGTCGCGCACTCTGCCCGGCGAAGACGACGTGCTCGCGCATCCAATGGCGCTAACGTTACGGTCGTTTTCCCAGCAGCTATAAATTTGCGGCTGACGTCGACGGTCCAGCTCACAACAAAGCGCGAAGATCAAATGGCAGTGCGTGGGAAGGAAAAATGGATACTTGATTCAAATCATGGCCGATTACCAAGGGAACGCGAGTGGGCAAGCCCGGTCGCGTTCGAAAACCCCATGCGTCTGTTGCCAGATCGCCTATTACATCCAGACACGGTCATCGTTGCGATGCGCTGCTCCGGTCGCCGGTCGTACCAATGCGAAAGTGCTGCAGCACCCACGCGGACGCGAGGAAGATCACGGTCGCGTCGACGTAGGGGATCGAGTCCAACAGGATACACGTTCGTCTGTGCACAGATCCCTGTCACTTGTCGTGGCGTTCCACATCACACTCGCACGGCTACTCGTACGCAAACGACGTGTTGCGGAAGAGTCGGTTAATGAGGTCGAGCGCGACGGCCGGGTGGTGGCGTGGCACCATACACCAGCGTTGCAGACACGTAGGAAGGCGGAATTTCCAATCATGCGCACGGCGTCCGGCGTCTCCTCCTCTTACTCCGCCAGCGGGTTGCGGCTCAGAAGCAGCCACGCAAAAGTTGCCCTACTTCAGTATCGACCTTGCATGAGATGGTCCCGGTGTCTATCAAGAGACCTGGCGACACGCAGCCGATCACCCTCACTGCACATACCGCGCCCTCGCCCTTGTCCCTCCGGTCCTGGCCGCTCTGTGCGCTCTCGCGTGGTGGCGGGCGGACCCGACCCGTTGTGCCGTTCGAAGCAGACGTGCGAATGAGATACGCGCCTCTAATACAGTACATGGTGTCCACAAGACATGGTTTGTTCACTAAATTCGGTTATTTTTCGGAGCTCCTATGACCAACGCGACGTCATTGGGAGTCCATCCGCTTTCAGCCACTCGTGCGTCAGCACGCGAGCCGACGGCCAATGGCCTTCGCCCCGCGCGTGTCTCTCCAACGGCCATGACCAGCGCCTCTACCGGTACCGGTACCACAGAGACTCGCCAGCGGTGGTCCACCGCCACGCGGCGCGTTGGCGCTCCTCGAATAGGCTGTACTACAGCTGCGGTGGCCGCTCATTCTCGAATTCGCCTGCGTCGCACACACCCTCGCTTCCCCAACACACCATGGCCCCCAAGATCCGCCAACCTGCGCCCGACTTCACGGCCGAGGCCGTCGTGAACGGCGAGTTTACGAAGATCTCGCTGTCCCAGTACCGTGGCAAGTACGTTGTGCTCTTCTTCTACCCGCTCGACTTTACATTTGTGTGTCCGACCGAGATCATCGCGTTCTCGGAAAAGGCCGATGCCTTTCGCGCCATTGGTGCCGAAGTGATTGGCGCGTCGTGCGACTCCAAGTTCTCGCACTTGGCGTGGATCAACACGCCGCGCAAGAAAGGCGGACTCGGTGAGATGCAGATCCCGCTTATCGCTGACTACAACAAGGAGCTCGCACGCGCCTACGACGTGCTGGTTGACGGCCCCGAGGACGCTGGCGTGGCGTTCCGTGGTGTCTTCATCATTGACCCTAAGGGCGTGTTACGCCAGATCACTGTCAACGATCTCCCGGTCGGCCGCAACGTCGACGAGATCCTGCGCCTCGTCGAGGCCTTTCAGTTCACGGACGAACACGGTGAGGTCTGCCCAGCGAACTGGAAGAAGGGCAACAAGTCCATGAAGGCTGACCCCACGGGCTCACTGGAGTACTTCGAGGCTGCCAACTGATCGGTCTCGGTAGATCCGCACTCGCCTGCCGGCACACGTCACAGATAAATATACCTGTGCCGTATTGTACCGAACGATATCGGTTCACCACAGGAGAGAAAATACCGGTACCATATCGGTTTATGACCGTCACTCTTGTTTGACAAATGAAACAGTTGGCGGTAGCCCGGGTTCCCCCAAAATATTTCCCGAAAATCTGAATTAATTATTTATGCTGGGGTGCCCGAATTTTTCGCGAGATCACGGGTGATCTTGGTGATTCCAAAAGCAGCACCCGGTAGTTTGGTGGTCTTTATGCACGTAAAGAACTCGAGATCTCGATTCAACCTTGTTTCTTGACTTTTCATGTCGATGACCACCTCACAATTTTGCACATCAGTGCCATTTCCCCATTTTAGTGACCAAAAACCGGTACAATTTTCGAGACCCGGGCTACGGATGGTGGCCCGGGTTCCCGCCAACTGTTTCAAATGTTCGCAGTTCAAAGTTCAAAGTTCAAGAAACGAGAGGGAGAAGAAGAACCAAGACGCGAGGCGGACGGCGCTGGAGCATTCTCGCCGCGCACGTTGCATCCCGCGTGACGACGACTCAAGTAGCCGGGTGCGATGCAGTGCTATCTTCACAGCACGCCTCTCAAGCCCGAGGCTCTGTCAGTGGGTACGGTGGGAAAAGGCATCAGACGCGAGCATCTCGGACAAACGGACCCAGCGCTCACAGCCTACCTCTCTCTCTCT
>JAADXQ010000601.1:0-10989 GCA_023337915.1 Pythium angustatum | reverse complement strand
TCGGCCCTGGAAATGCTCTCTCACCACAATGGGCCGATCCAGGGCGTGCTTTTCCACGACCGCGTGTCCGAGGTCACGACGCAGCGGCTTCGCGTTTTCGTCGAGCAAGTTGTCGAGCGGTTCCTGCAGCTCCACCACACTGATCTCGATCGACTCGAACCCGCGACGGCAGCTCACCAGGCAGCACTTGGTCCAGAGGAGGTACGCTGACTCGCTCTTGTTGCTGTGGCGACTCAACCACGCGAGGGTACTAACCAGACGCGGACGTGGTTGCTTGGACGCGTCTAGACTGCGCAGCTTATCGCACCGTTCGCCTCGTTCGATGATGTGTTTCAGAATGAGCTAATGACGACGCTCTGACGTGTGGGGAGTGGATGCGCACGTGGAAGAGTCGCCGACGAGAGGCAGGAGCGGGACAGTTGCACCGGTGGAGGCGAATGAGTGAAACTACACGTCGTGAATCAGCCAATACATAGTTTTCTTACGGAAATTCACGACTGAACGACTTACTGCGGTTGCTCCAAACGGCGGCCAAAGGCGGCTATTTCTCAATAGATCAGTCAAGCACGCTTCGTTTCCTCATCTCGTGGCTCAAGACCGGATTCTTGTCGTTGTGGGTGAAACCCCATACTTCAACGTGGACACAGTTGAACTCTTGAGTCGCGACCAGCGGACGCGAGCTGAACGTCTCGCACGGGCCAGTCGTGCCACGGGACAAGTCGGAGTCCTAGCCAAGCAAAGGGAAATGAGCGAGACTGTAGAGTGGGTACATGCATGTGTAGCCAAAACGGATCGTACCAGGTACAAGCCGAAATTGCCTCCGCCTCCCATCACGAGCGATTCTTCCGAGCAAAGCATGAAGTAGTTGTTCCGTCGGCTCCACGGGTATTTCACGAAGTTCGCTCCAAGCGTTCCCGCCGGAGCACCGGCGCGCGGGCTGAACGAGAAAAGGAATGTCTCACCGTTCCCAAAGTACTGCGTCGAGCGGTGCCATTCGTCGGAGCCGTATCCACCGAATACGTTCCCTTGGTCGTCCTTGACAACAGTAAGTGTGGGACTGTGCGACTTGGTGAGCATGAGCAGCGTATGAAGGGACGATCCGTGAGTCTCAGAACTGTAGAGCAAGCACCAGCGGCATAGCTGCGCCGTGATTGGCAACGAGTGATCAATGTACCCCACGTGCTCAGCAGTCAAGATGTGAGATTGCCCGAGCAGTTTGTTCTTGTAGTCCTCTGGCTTGAATGTGAAAGACGGTCTCTTGTTGAGCCGTGGAGGCGAAGGTGGAGCAGCAATTGGCGCCCGCTTCCCGTCACTGCCGTTGCCGACCTCCTCTTCAGTTGATGCGTCTCCGTCGTATTGTATTTGACGCCACATCTCTTCCCACTCACCACGCAGGTCCTCCACGCAACTGGGTGCGTTCTTCAGTAGCTCGTCCATCTTGGCTTCTGTATCACAAAAGACTCGCGTGAACGACGCCTCGTCTGCGCTCAAAGAGTTCCAGATCTGGTCGAAGATTTGGAACATGACCAGGAAGAGCTTGAGGAAGTACGAGTCCTCCGCGAACACTTCCCAAAAGGGCTCAACAGAGAGTGCCACAATGTTGATGGTCGGGTGCTCTGGTGCGGGGCTATAAATACACAGGGACGGACGAGATCGTGAGTGAGTTGTCGCCGCACATCCCGAATCCCGCAATTAGATCTATCACGTACACGAGACGGAGCAAGTGGATCAGCGACTTGCAAATCGCCGCTGAGACGAGGCCGGCGTCGTAGGAGCTCTGCACGGTGGGCAAAGCACGGTTGTAGAGCCGTTCGAGCAGGGCTTTGTCACTCTTGACCATGTGTGCAACGCAACGTAGGAGTAGCACGCCACCTTTGTCGAAGTTGCCGAGGATGGTTGGGCGGTTAAATCCATGCTTTTGCCATGAGTCCGCGATGCGACGGTCGATGTCTTCTGGAATATTGTTGAGGGATGGCATTCCAACGGTTTGCCGCCGGCTACCAAGACTGCCACCGCTTGCTGTGCGAGAGCTGGTGCCCGGATAGCAGGCCCCTGCCATGATCGCTGAGTACGAGGGTGGTGCAGAGGTACTCAGCTGGAGAACGCCTTCGTATAGCTGAGGAGACGATGCTCGGTGCTTCAGTGGTGACGCAATTTTACGGATGACAGGAGCAGGAATCCGTTCTGGGTTGTTTGGAGGCGATTCGCATAGCGGCGACTCCTTCTTCTTTACGCTTTCCATGAACGTGTCCGAGATTTCGTCCAAATACTGGCGGTCGGAGAGAAAGTTGACTTGCGGCTTCATCTTATACAGCTGATACATCGACAGAAGAGACACTTTCTTGGCCTCGAGGCGTTCGAGTGCGTCCGAAACCTGGAGGCGAATATCCTGAAAAATGACATCGTTGTGGCGAATCATACGTTCGACGACCTGTGCACCGACTGCAGCAAATCGCACATCGTGGTGTTGAGTGTGCGACATCTTGCGTCTCCCCGCGGGTGTGGTCATGGCCTCACTCTTAAACGCGACCACTGGCGCCAACATCGCCGCCGCTAGTGTGACGTCGATACCATTGTGCGCGGCGTGCTCTGGTAGCTGCAGGAAATGCATGACACCGATCACTTTTTCCAGCACGTACTTGCAGTGCACTGGGAGCTCCTGCACCAGAAGCGCGATGTTTCGGATGCTTGCTTCTTCGTCTTTCAGTCTGCCCGACGCGACAAATGCCTCGTACTTCTCCGATGTCAGCAACGACTCTGGCAGGTTTTTGAAGAAATCGAGCAGCAGTGCTCCAGCGCCATGCCCATCAAGATCACCTGGAAGCGCACCTTCAGTCTCAACAACCTCTCGTAGCTGGCTCACGGTGACGTTCAACACAGTCGTTCGGAAGAGGCGAGGCGTGTCTGGATACTCGTACAAAATGTCGATACAATCTTGCACAACGTTTGGAATCGACAGCACCGGATCGATCAACGCGAATCGACTGTGATACGGGTTTTTCGAGAGATAGGCGATGCTGACGCCGAATACGTGCTGCCACGGCTTGATTCCTTTGTGGCGATGGGGGAACACGACCGCCGACACTTCGACAAAGTCATCGTCCGGAACAGCAGCCTGTGCATCTGCTTGAGCCAACTTGTCAGCAGATACTGAGACGTCCGATGCGAGCGGGGATGTTGGCAGCGCTGGAACAGACGTCGACACAGCCGAAGTGGGTACACTGCCAACTCCAGAAGCTGTCGGTACAGCAGTGGCGTCACCCTCCGCTTTGGTTTCATCAACGACTTGCGGCAGAATAGGAATCGTTGGTACTTCTTTGGGAGCTGGGATTTTGAATGGCTCGTCGTCAACCTTGACGTGGAAACGTACGTCGCGACAATCGATCACCATCTGCAGAAACAAGTCGAGACCCTCCGAGCACCGTACAAGAGCCCATTCTTCGTAACTTGTTCGCACCACCTGGTCACACGCCATCGAGAAGATGATCTGTCTCGACAATATTCAATGTGAGAAGAGAATGCCGGCAACATACCCCGAGCTAGACTCACCATCAGACTTGTCTCCATTGTCTGACTGTTCAATGCCAGTTTCATCCAGCACACTGCCTTGCCTGCATCTGTCTGTAAATTACGACACACACACAACCGTTGAGCACGACCCAGCCTCTTCATTTTAATGACAGTGGGGACCCGCACCTCTGAGAGCGTTGCCGCTTGTTGAATCGCATTCACAAGCGACGGCTCGTCCAGCACAAGCGAGCTCGAGTACAAAACGTTCCAGAGCGAGACGTTGTGGTCGGTTTGATGCTTCAATCCGACCTTAAGGCACGTCTCGAGCGCATTCCCTAATTGCAGTCACGAGATCCATGAGACTCCACACAATAAGACCTCGAGGAGGGTTGCCTGTTCCATCTACCGAGTTCGTGGACACAGAGGTCCTCTTCGGTCAGCACGCGCCGCGGTTTCTTCGGCGTCGTTGACCCAGACGCAGGCGACTTGATCGCTGCCGACGGGGAGATCATCTCTAACTCGCCACTACTGGTCGTGCGGCCCTCTGCAATCTGAACGACATCGAGCGTTGCCTTCTTCAACCGCGTCTATCGCGTGGGCCACACATTCCAGTGTCAGTCTCCCAAATCCAACAGCGGATCCTACGCCAACGTAGTCGACGTACCAACGCATCGAATCGCTGCTTCAAGTGATCGTCTTCTTTCACGTCGAGCTTCGTCGAGAGCCACTGCGTGATGCGGCCCAGCATGGTCACGCGCGCCTCGGGCGCCAGCGGCTTGAGCGTCGCGTTCGGCACTAACCGAATCACACACTTGGCTTCGCCCCGACACGCCTACTCTCTTATACACTACAGCCGATAATAGCCGATCGATGGGGTGAGAGGACTCGAGACCGACCAGAATGGACGCGTCACCCGAGCGACGTGACGTGCCGACGCGAAACTATAGAGACCAACGGACGCACACGCGACGTGGTCCGTATACGAGTGGGGGCGTCACACGGGTTCAACGCTACGCTACACGACGGTGAGAGAGAGAGAGAGCAATCTCGCTCGTGGTGTTGGTGGTTGCTTCAGCGGTTCCCTTCACGGTGCGTGGGATGAGGCGACGTTTCCATTGCACGTAGGATTGGATTAGTCCCCCCTGCAAGAAGGCGAGGCGGGGGTACAATTGCGCCTGCAAATGGGTGCAGTTCACAAAACAGGGTGTCATGACATTTTGACTCGAGAGAAGATTACTTCGTTCGTAAGTTACACGAGGAAGAAGAAATATTTCGCGGAACATTTCCACTGTCAGCAGAAAAAAGCGGGAAAACCTGGCGGTTCAAAGAGCGAGTGTTGGTCGTTCCGTCGATTGACGAGGTCTAAAGTGGCTTGCGACCATCTCCCCTCCCGCATCCCGACCACGGATCGGATCGCACCGGGGATTCGCCATGGCGCCGATGCAAGAGACGACACCCGCTCGCCCCACTCGCATGCTCAGTACGACACAGAAGAAGCCGCGACGCTCGTTCGGCACACCCGTCAATAGCAATGCACGGCGGCTGCGCATGAGCGGCGTGGCCATGGACGACGGCGTCAACAAGGCGGACAGGGACGACGACGCACAGCCACGGACAATGGACGGTGCAGCGTCGCCCGTGCTCAATAAGACACTCTTTGGTGGCGGCTTCAGCGACAGCAGTAGCGATGATGAGGGCGACAGCCGAGACGCGCACCGACCAGAGAACGCGTACGGCGGAGCGCGTCGCACGTCGTATAGGAGCCGCAGCCGCCGGCTCAGCGGGCTGCGCGCATCGGCACCGCCTGCAGTGGCCTACGCGACTGATACGCCCATGAAGGCCACGCGTACAGCTGCGAGACGGCATAGTGTGGAATGCGGCCGGCTTAGCGCGATGAGTGCGCGCAACTTAGCGAGTGATTCGCCATTGCCTGTCGAGAAGCCGCCGACGACCCCGGCAAAGCGGGTGAAAGTGCCATTCCCGGGCCTCTATTCTCCCGTACTGTCGGAGCAAACGTCGCCATCGATTCGAACTCCTCGCAAGCGGACACCTTCCAAGACCGAATCCGAACAAAACATGTCCGTGTGCAGCACGCTGTCGACATGGTCACCGTGGGATAGCCCATCCGCAAAGGTCCACGACGCCGAACCAAAGCCCATGGATGTGTCGTTTAAAAGTCCCGTGCCACCGACACCGCTCAAGCAACGGACACCAACGCCATGTACGCATTTGATGAAACGGACGCGGAGTTGCCCCGTCGGCATTGACGAATGTGAACGATTGTAGCTCGCCAGAAGTTCCTCAACCGAAAAGAGGTTCTCATCCAAGTCCGATACCCTTCGGACTCACCGGTACGCTTGATCCACAATATGCTGCATTAAAGTGACGGTGCTCACCATGAGCGTTGCATTAGGGACTCAAACATACTGCATTCCGCGAACTCGAGACCGTCGGGTGGCTTGGCGCCGGAGTATCTGCGGACGTTCTGAAGGTGCCAAGCGTCCCCATGCTGCGGTACATCGGCTTATTGAACCCCACTCATGTACTTGCTGCTGTTTGTCCTTTCCGAAAAGGTCTATTCGAAGCAGCAGAAACGATATTATGCAGTGAAGAAGACCAAGCACGAGCTGCGGAGCGAGCGTGAACGGTATGATCCCAGAAATGAAGTTGCCAGTACCGGTACGATGCATCACTAATGGTGCGCTTGCTCGATTGATAGAGATATGCTCCTCCAAGAGATTATCATTGCGCAGCATGTGGCAGCATCCGGCGCGAACTTCGACCACCTTGTGCGGTACCATCAGGCCTGGCAAGATGAAGGTACGTGACTCTTCAACATTGTTCGTTTCCAATGTGCGAATTCTGACGCTTGTAGCTCCTATCGCTTGTAGGATTCCTCTTTGTCCAGACAGAGCTGTGTACTGGCGGAAATCTCCGAGACTTTATCACTTTCTGTGAAGGGCAACGAATTCCAGAAGACAGTTTGTGGACGATCATCAACCACGTTGGGCACGGCCTTGAAGCTCTGCACGCCAACGACATCGTCCACCTCGACATCAAACCAGAGAATATCTTCATCGCGTCGGACGGAGCGTTGAAAATCGGCGATTGGGGTATGGCTGCGCAGAACTCAAGTGCCCAGACGCGCGTGGATGACCTCGAAGGCGACGCCGTGTACATGGCGAAGGAACTGCTGTCGTCGACCGTGCGGTATCCATCTGCTGACGTCTTCTGCCTCGGTACGGATGCAGTTACTCGGACAACAGCGAGGGCTTCAGAGGAGGAGCTTGCTGATCACGTGTATTTGCTTTCTCAGGGATCATGATGCTCGAGTTGGCGACGGGTATAGAGTTGCCAGACTCTGGAGACGGGTGGCACGCCCTGCGCGAAGGCCATTTACCCCCACTTCCCGTCGACTACACGCCTGAACTGACGGCTGCAGTCGCTCAGGTAAGTTGGTTTGTCTACCAGGGCCGATGTGTATTAATACTGACCGAGATCACCTCTCCATGCTTCTCCAGATGATGCATGCGGACCCCTCGATGCGACCGACAGCGACAGAGATCGTAAACCACCCGCACATCCAAGCGCGATCAGCACCCGATTCCATTCTCCGGGAGGTACGTGTCGCTCGCGCCGGTCGGGGTCTACCATGTCGAGTTCTGACGAAGGATTGTGTGTCGTTTCTCAGCATGCCCAGCACTACCCCTCCGTCGCCGCGAAGACCGCGCTCAATACAAGCCGCTCCAGTCTCTCGGAAACGCCGCGCAAGCCACGGCTCTCGTTCTCGCTCTTCGCGAGTGACTAGCACGGCATCACAAAGTGAAGACTGCTGTCTGCGGTCACATGGCTACATTTTTCTGAAAGGCACACAATTACCAAAATAGACATGCTATTTACTCCAAATATTCTTTCTGACAGTGAACCGGTTCGGTCCAGTCATTTTTCAGGCCCGAGGCCCTCAACCATTGGCTCAGGTGCCTGTGTGGGCGTTCCAGCACCCACGGCCTTGGGCGTCGGCAGTATCTCATTCGTGTGTAAAGGAAAAAGTAAGTGCGTGCTGCCTTCATGGGGTGGCGGCTCCTCCCTCGCGCTCTCTTGGTCTCTCTCCCTCTATGCGGGGAGGAGACGGAGGAGCAAGCGTCGCGTGGGACTGGATCGCCCCCTCTCTGCTGCCTGCCCCCGAACCCTCCAGATTACTCATGCGTCGTGGTGTCCATTACAGTGAAGTTCAACTCGGCCGTCTCCTCGTCCCGCCGCAAGTCGCGCAAGGCGCACTTCGGCTCGCACTCGACCGCGCGTCGCGTGCTCATGAGCGCGCCGCTCTCGAAGGAGCTGCAGAAGAAGTACAATGTAAGTTAGTGTGAGCCATCGGGCGACACCACTACACTTCAAACGTTTAAGTCCATGTCAGTGGGGGCTTCCTCGCGCGGTGTCTCGCTCTCCGACTTCTTAACCGAGGTCGGGGAGAGAGAGGACGCGAGGCGCCCCGTTCATACACTGGCACTTCATGGCATCGTATGAGACGTAAGTGCGGATCCAGTCGCGACTTCCTCCTCGGTCCTCTGCGGTCGGGTCGTTGTGTCTCCTTTTGTGGGAACGCATCGACGCGAGCGCAGTTGGTCTGAAGAGGGAGACCACGGACCGGTCATTACCCTCGACTCCAGCCGCTGTCCCGACGGGCGGTGCATGCCGTCGCGTCAGCTTGAGCTTGGATCACCGTCGGGACGAGGCGGTTGGAACGCGGCCATGCGTCCTATCGGCTCACAGGTCGCTGATGGTATGCTTCGTTTCTTATTCGAACAGGTGCGTTCGCTGCCGATCCGCAAGGACGACGAGGTCACGATCGTGCGTGGCGGCTACAAGAACCGTGAGGGCCGCGTCACCACGGTCTACCGTAAGAAGTTCGTCATCCACGTCGAGCGTGTCGTGCGCGAGAAGGCCAACGGCGCCGCCGTCCCGGTCGGCATTGACGCCTCGAAGGTTGTGATCACCAAGATCAAGCTCGACAAGGACCGCAAGAAGATTCTTGAGCGCAAGAACCGCTCGGTCTCGGACGCCAACAAGGGCAAGTTCACGGAGTCGGACGTCGCCATGGCCAACGTCGACTAAGCGCGCACGTTGTCCATCGCACCTGCACACGACGCACCTACTAGTCTTGTCTTCCGTTTCGGAAAAGAAGCACGAGTGGATCGCTTCGTCCTGGCGCGCTGCCGTTGAATTCACCTCAATACACGCACCGGATGAGCCACCATCAGATTGTATTTGTTGTCTGTCTATGATCCCAGTGGATGCTGTCACAATAGCGCGAGTTTCTTCATCTCGTCGTCGATCATGGTCTTGAGCGCGAGCGCCGGCTGGTCGCTCGCAAGCTCCACGAGCAGATTGATAAAGTCGACTTCGCGCTCGGCAAACTCCCGCAGCGACAGCTCCTGGAGCTCGAGCTTCCGCAGCACTTTGTTTGCGAGCGGCACGAGCTGCGGGGCACGTAGCTTGAGACCTTGAAAGAGTTTCTCTTCGGTCTCGCGTGCCTCTGCAGTGCGCCGCCAGCCCTCGACCTCGGTCCAACTGCCATTGTTGTTGCTATCGCTTCCACCTCGTGTGCCGCGCAGCCGCTGCATGCGGTCGCCGTGCTTGCGCACAAACTTGTCGAGGATCTCGGCTTTCTTTTGCTCGCTCTCGACCGACGCCAAGTACATTTTCGCGGCGAGCAGCTCCTCGGTCGTTGCGGCCTTTTCCAGCAGGAGTCGCTCGTTCTCCTGTTGCAGTTGCTGCGTCTCTTGCTGGGCCAGCACGACCTCGGCGCTCAGCCGTTTCTTCCCGAGGCGCGTGGACGTGAGGACATCGTCGCGCTCCGACAGCTCCCTAGTTCAGAATTCCCACCATCAACAAGCCGCCTGTAAAATCTGAGCCGAGCTGGTCGTCGTACCTCGCGAGCCGGTCGGCTTTGCGTGTGGACTCGTGAATGAGCTTGCTCTGTGCCTGGAACTGCCGCTCCTTCTTGCGCAGGTCAGCAAGCTGCCGCTCGAGCTCGAGTTTGTCCTGAGCCATGGCCTGGTACCGCTTCTTCAATTCGGTCAGTGAGCCGGGACCCCCGAGCGGCCCAGGCGACTGCAGCGCGGCCATCACGTCGCCACGACTACTACTATTACTACCACTGCCACTGTCCCGGGCTGCACTCGCGGACACGAGCCGCAGCTCGAGCTCGACGTTCTGCATGCGCAGCTCCTGCAGCTCGCGCTGGAGGCTCTGGAGCTCGCGCTCGTACTGGTCAAAGACGTGGCTTACGCCGCTCTGCCGCTCAAGCAACCGGACTTTTGATCGGAGGGCGACCGCTTCGAGTTTGAGGTTCTCGAGCTGCACGTCGTGCTGTGCGCGTAGCTCTTCGTGGTCGTGGGCGAGCTCGGTGGCGCGTGCCTCGGCGGCTTCGCGCAGCTGCTGCTGCTCGCGGACGACCGCGAGCAACGCGTCGTAATTCTTACGGAGCAACGAGGCGTCAGTGGCCTGGATCTTGGCGGCCGTGGCCGCGTCGAGACCGTCGACGTTCGGTGCTGCCATGGCCTGCGATGGCCATTTGCTCGTGGCAGGCGACGGTGTGGACCGTGGCACACTGCAATGTGGCTGGCTGTAGCGAACAAAGCCACTGGCACTATTAAGCGTGTTGTCAGGCCTGGACGGATGGCTCGCCAGCGTTTCGGTGAGCCGAGCTGCCAGATCAAAATGAGAATGAGAAGGCTGTGGCTGTGGTTGTGGCGGCGGTGGCAGCAGGTCGTCCATGGGGTCTTCGATCGGCAGCGGCATGGAGTTGGACCGCCGCAGGTGCATGCGCAGCGACGCGGCCGTGGTTGCGGTTGTCGACGTCGTTGTGGTTGTGGCCACGGCCGGAGACGGGTGCGACGTGGCCTGCTCAATGGTCTCCATGAGTCTCGCATAGAGATCGCTGCTCGACCCAGAGCTTCTTGTCGACGATGGCACGGGCATCCGCAACGCATGTCGGTCGGAAAGGCCGAGCGGGAGCTCGTCCACCGCAGATGCCACGACAATAGGCGATCGAGTGCAGGGAACGGGTGCCACGGACGGCCCTGCCACGGTGCCAGCGAGAATGTCCTTCTTGCGCTGCTTGAAGGCCTCGAGCCACGACATGGCGTCGGATGTCACGACGGGCGACGACGGCAGGAGCTCTGGTGTGCCACCCAGATCGTCTCTCGTCTTTGTACATGGAGACGCAATCACTGACGAGCACGACGTTACCGAAGAGAGCCGGTGGAGCAGCGACTCGCCAATGGCCACGGCTGCGAGTGCCTTGGCCGCAGCCGAGTCTAATGCCGCCTCAGTGTCGGGGCTGCAGGCTGGAATGAGCGACGGTGGCGACTGGAACCCGAGCTGCTCGAACGCGACGCCCGTGAGCCGCTTGCACACGCATGTAAATCCTTTGAGGTTCGCGACGGCGTTGAGCAGCGCGACGCTCTCGCGCAAGCT
>JAADXQ010000600.1:0-10998 GCA_023337915.1 Pythium angustatum | reverse complement strand
TAACATGTTGTTGCATCAAGCCAACATGCAATAATGTGCTCTAGCACTGTGCCGCTGATGTTGCTTGTGAGCGCCTTCGACAGCGTCGGCGCTAAATCTGCTGCATCAATACTCGAAATGACAAGGTTCGCGATGCACGAGAGATTGGCGAGTGAGACAGCTACGCGAGTGACTTCATCCCCAGCGAAATGTTGTCCATGGCCGTAATCTTTCGTCAAGACCATCCGTAATAGACGACCAAACGCAACCTTGTCCTGGACGAGCCGGCTGCGGACCGATTCACCACAGAGAGAAAACGCTTCAACTGCGAGAGAAGCGTAGAAATCCTGGTCGTCATCGTGGCCTTCCGAAGATGGCTGGACTTGCTTTATCGCATGGCGAATGGCTGATGAAATCTGGGCTTGATATGGGTCAAGCAAGAACGCCGTCTCAGCCTCAACTTCGGGGTCCTTTGCTGCCTCGAACTTCGACAATATGACCTTGAGCAGCCGTAAGCCGTCGCACTGGAAGATTTGGAGCTCATTGCCTTCGGTTGACGACGTTGTCGCATGACACGCCAAAGTGACGAACTCGTCAACGTACATGCTCAAAAAGTTTAGGCTGTTAGACGACGAAACGTCGCTGGATTGATGGCTGAGTGGAGGATTGAACTCGTTCGATGCACTTGACACACTCTCCAAGAAACGAGCTCGAGCTTCCACGAGATCAAAATGGGGCTTCACATCAACTTCACCACCACGACTGACGAGCTCAAACACGCGGACGACACATTCGACGGCAAAGCGGCGCACTTGCCGTGACAGGAGGGGCACAAACGAAAGCAAAGCGCGAACATGTCGTTTCGTGCGCCGCCACGTTTCCATTTGTGCCGTGACCGCCTCGGTGGCCACATGCGTAGCCGTCTTGGCGTAGTGACGCGTCTCTACACTCCACCCGGACGCATCTTGGTCGTTGCCAGCAGCCGATGACCCAGGGACTGAGAGAACCGCAAGCCCTTTAGGACTCATCATCAAGTTCTCGTTTGACGAGGAGGTACTGCTCGATTCGCCGATAACGATTCCACGACAGAACAGCGCCCACACACAAGGCTGGCAAGTACCCCAATTTCCCCCGTCGATATCGATCAACGCAAGAATCGTGTTCTGGATCTCTCCGAGGCCATCTCTTGTCTTGCACGGAATGTAGACCTTGAATGACAGAAGGTCCCACATCCCGTACAGGCCTGGGAGGTACCTCCAAGTAAGTGAGTTGCACTCGACGTGAAGGGCGTGGAACAGAAGGCACTGCAGATTGTACCGCCCAATGACGCCCGGGTCACGCTCAGCAAGCGTACGCAGGCACGACATGCCGACTTGCTGCAGGATGTTGCGCGCAAAGCCATTCACGCACGCTAGCGCATTCTTCATTGCATGGTGAGTACCAAAGTTTCCGAACTGCGTGTCACCAAGTTCGCTGCTAGGAGACTGGACTGTGGTGATATCCATCGCAGACGGAGACACCGCATCATTTGAAGCTGTTGCTGGTCCAACGACGACGTCCGAGATGATGCTGAGAATATACAAGAGATCGCTGGAATCGAATCGTGCTGGGGCGAAAACGACGACTTGCTCGATAAACTTCAGATACTCCAATTCAACGCGCGTGTCGTACCCATCTTGGCGTAACAGTCCCCATAGGGTATAGAACTCTGTCAAGAGCTCGCCTGACAGTGCAAGTTCGGGCCCAAGTGTAGCAACGACACCATTGATGATGCGACCAATTGCGACTCGTGAGCTGATGTGCCATCGAAGCCATTTCTTGTTGGTCTTGTTGGAATAAATGAAACCGGCGACGAGATGGGCTTCGATGAGCGATGCGCTCGACTTGACATACTGCTCGTAGTCGCCGCCACTGGCACTGACAGAATCCACGATGATACTCCATGAGTGTAAGATCCACGTGCGGAGGGGCTGAGCGATTTCCCCAGCGAACCGGAAAATGAGACCCGAATCCACAGTAATGCCTGAACCGCAAGAACGCTTGACGCACGCAAGCGCAAATGACGCGCCAGCAGCTAGAACAGACGAGTCGATGGTGTTATTGCTCATGCCGGGCATCGAACTTCCAGTTGGCACCTTTTCCGCCGCAACCAGGCGCTTCTCCAGCTCTTGAACCAAGTTGCGTGCACTGTTCTCAGGCAGTGTGGAGGCCAGAATACCTAAGCCTTCACCGGCACCTCGACGAATAATTCCATTCTCGGATGACACCATCTCGAGCAACATCGACTGAACTTGACTTGGCCACGAAAGCGCTGCTAGACTGGAAGATGACACATCTGCAGACGTTTTCGCGTGTTTCACGACAGCAAACAACATTGAGCACACGTTCACCTCGCAATCGAACCGACCGTCAGCGAGCACGGCGGCAAAGTGCTGGAGGCAACGCAGCTGGAGATCTTCAGGAAGGTGGTGGAAAAGGCGACCGAACAGAAACACGCTAGCATCAACGAGGCGCACGTACGTGAAGCTGCTACATGTCGCGCGATCGTACAACTCATTCTTCGTGCCCCCAACCGACTCGCAGAACAATCCCCAAAATGTGTCGAGGTACTGAACTTCTACCTCGATGTCACTGAGCGCGTTTTCTTGCTGCAACAAAGCGAGAATATGGTTGAGCTCCCGCGAGTAGAGGACACTTGGGTCATCCCCGGGCACAAGCCGACACGTGCTGATCATCTCGAGAGGATCGTCAGATCCAGACAGAGCATTGCAAAGGAATGTCGACATTTCTGGGCTCGACGACGAATGGTTGAGATTTGTCAATGATTGCGCGGTAGTGAACTCCGTGATGAAGTCGAGGAGGTTGATAGAGGAATCGCTGTAGACTGGAGGTAGCGCGGTGTAGCATTTCATGATCCAAGTAATCAGGCGATGTCTTGCAATCTGGCCACGACGTTTCTGTGGCTTAGCAAGCTGCGAGCTAGTTGCAAGCAGGAATGCGTGAAGCACATGCGTCATCAGCATCTGGAGACTGTCAGACTTGGCGATAGCGTCGCGACAGGAGCTGATGAAGCTGTGCATAGCGACAACCGCAGCCTCAATACGGAGAAGCTCGAGAGACGCCTCGCGAGTATGCAAAATGCTCGTGCGAAGCCAAATGTCGGACAACTTGCGAAGCCAACCGTGTATCCAATGCTCATCCTTCACGGTGACGAGACTACCGATCATTGTCCAGCCAGCACGCGTGCACGTCAACCAAATGCTGTCAGCGCAACCGTCGATGAATTGGCTCTCGATAAGGCGTTCAGCAAGATTCATGATGCTTGACAGCATGCTGTGCGACAACCCGCCACATCCACTCGGCTTCTGTTGAAGCACCAAAGCTCGAACCACATGCGCGATTGCCGTGGAGTATCCTTGGACAGCGTACAAATCAGCCTTGCTTTTGGTCGAAGATTCCTCATCTCCACTGTCAATAGAATCGAAGCTGTCCTTGAGCAGGATCGACGACGTTTCGCGCAGGCTGGAGAGGCAGTCAAGAAGGCAATGCTTCAGCTTGTACGGTAGAGCAGTCATCAGTGAAGCCATTGCGACTGCGGCTTGAAATCGAATACTCTGCTTCTCGTGCGCCAGCAGCCCATGGAGCACCTCTAATGCCTCGTTGGCGTACACGACCGATGCTTCCCCAAGAGACTGGATCAGATGGCTTGTTTCCACGAGCACCGAGAGAATCTTATGGTGGTTGAACGACTCATTCTCCAACCCGCTTCGACCAACTTGCATGTACACACCGAGGACTGCGCATTGCTGTCGCTCAGAGAGGGCGAGATTGACTCCATGACGAAGTGCAAAGCATACGGCATTGCGTGCGCGGGTCAAGTCGGGCAACGAGAGCTGATGGTCTAGGATCGATATGACCGCGTAGACTATGTCTTCGAGTTGCGTTTCAGTGACGACATCAGCTGGTAGTCTTTCGAACATGCTACAGAGGGCGACTGCATATGACGCAAGGATGCCGCCGTGATGCTGACCTTGACTAGGCGTTGTGGAGAGATATTTTGTCACCACAAGGTCTTTGAGATAGAGAATCACATTGGCGACGGTGGAGAAATCTGCAGACGCCGCACCACCCTTCCGTCGTGTTAGCGACGCAGGCAGAGCGAGCGTCGACATACCAGGCATGTGCATGCCTGGTAGCTTGAATCCCATCGACTTGGACTTGGGCCCGCTTTGGCTTCCGTCGCCTTCGACTGCACTTGGGCTGCCGCTGTTCTCCCCGCTAGCGTCACCGCTGTGAACATGAAAGGCGCCGATGGCCACAAACTTTGCAAGCACGACGCCGACGACTACCGCAAATGCGCGTCTCGCCTCTGGCGCAGCGTCGTCCATTCCTTTGTACGCTGTTTGTATGATCGCTTCGAGCGACACCCCGTTGCTCAGTACACCACCGCTTGCCACTCCGCTTGAGCTCCCCGCTCCGTTCGAAGCACTGTTCGTGGTGACTCCGTTGGGACCACCGTTGGAGCTACTACCGCCAGAAGCACCATTGCTGACGCTATTTGTGAGCATCGACGTGTGGGCCGCGAGCACGTGCAACAAACCGGCCGCTGCCACCCTCACTTCAGGCGTCTTGTCCTGGAACGTCTTGACGACAATCTTGAGCGCATCTCCGTGGCACGCCTTGAGGCGTGCGCTCGTTCCACTGCCCTGCAGCATGCGCGCGACGCTCTCCACGAGACACTGCCGCAGATAATAGTCCGCGCCTTTGACATTCTTGTTGGCAAACGCGACGGCATCCGAGACAAACTGGCTCGCGTCCTGCACCGACAGCCGCGCAATGACCATCACGAGCGCGATCTTGACGTAGAGCGACGTGTGTTTTCCCGTGAAGTGGTCGTTCAGCACGGGCACGGCCGCGTAGTCGTACGCGCGCGCGAGCAAATCGCACAACAACGTCAGCACGCCCTCGGAGGTCGCGACGCCCGACGAGATCAGCGGCAACGACATGCCCGAGCTCGCACCATTTGTCGCACCACCAGCATGTGCACCACTGTAGGCAAGCAGTGCCTGCAGCAGCGTCTGGAAGAGCGAGCCGCCACCATGAGTGCCGCCGTTGCTTGTTCTCGTGGTCACTGTCGTTGCGGTCGTGAGCGTCGCCCATCGCTCCTGTAGCGCCAGCAGCTCTTTGAGTAGCCGCTGTTGGAGCTCTTGCTGGTCACCGGCACTGCCGGCAGCACGGCACTCGTCGATCCACGCAGAGAGACGCTCGGTCCCGTGCGTCTGCGGCGACGCCATGGTCGTTTCCCTTGTTGCCGCGATCACGTTCTCCCCACCCCGTTTCGTTTGACCGTCACGCCACCTGGCGGTTCCTGATTGATCAAACCCACAGGTTTGTAAAACTCAGAGCTGACCCATTTAGCATACATGAAACAAGTTAGAGATGAAATATGGGTGTAGCGGGATACAAACCCGACCCGTCGAAGGCTACGTGCTGAGCTGGTTCAGCTTCAAAGACCGTCCGTCCACGACAACGCACGCGGCAATCATGATGGCACAGTCGACGCAGTCGTGGGAGGAGCTGCGGCGCCACGCGCGCACGGCGGAGCGTGAGCTGGAGGACAAGATCGCAGCGTATGCAGCGATTAATAAGGCCACGAAGCGCACAGTCGGCGACTTTGACGCAGGTCTGTCTGTGGCGACTGGGAAAGCAGAGCGAGAGAGAAATGTGCTATTGTGGCGGTGGTCTAACGATGGTTTATGCTTTTGGTAGAGAACCCGCCGGAGAGCGCGTCGGAGGAAGGACAGCTCGCAATTGATATTGACAAGGCACTGACAGTGGTGCGTGCTACAGTGGGCTTGACTTTAGTGAGGTGTGGGGCGCTGAGGTTCTCTTCTCATTGGGGTGTAGCTCTCCGATGCCATCGATGAAATGAACGCACACGTGAACTCGTCGTCGAGTAAGGCTCAGGAGGCTGTGCTGCAACGATACCGTGAGATCTACTTCGACTTCAAGACCGAGTTCAAGCGCACGATGGTACGATGATGCACTTAGCAACTGTCATATTGTGCTCGCGAGGAGCTCATCGTGCTGACCTGTCTGCACAGTCTTCACTCCAAGAGAAGCGGGACTCGCAGAAACTCTTTGGCAAGCGGTACGTAAGACAACCCACGATCACGCATAGAGAAATAGAACGGTGAAGCCTCACATGTGTGCCATTGCGTTCGTGATCTCAGCCAGAACGGTGACGCCGAAGACAGCGAGGTCGACTCGTTACTGAACGAGCGCCGCGGCGTGGACTCGTCGCGCTCTATGACAAACAGCATCATCGAGTACGCACGTCTCTTTCCCCCCTTCACTCGTATGTGCTTTTGCCTGGACTGACGGATTTCTACTGTTTCAGACAAGCACTCGAGACCAAGTCGGCACTGGAGAACCAGCGTGCACGCTTCACCGCGTCGCGAGGCAAAGTGAACGTTGTATCCAACTCGTTCGCCGGCATCAACTCGCTCGTGGAGCAGATTCGGCGCAAGAAGATGCGCAACAATACGATTGTTGCGCTCGTCATCGCCGGCTGCGTCTGCTTTACGCTCTGGTGGACCATTCTCTCGAAAGTCTGATCCGGCGGATTATCAAATTTTGAGAAAGGATCCGTCACCCCACCTACTAATATATGACATTTCGATTGTGTGCCGAAGGTTCTTACAGGTATTTGTTGTCACAGGTTCAAGGGGACGAAGGTAGAAAAACCTCATTTACAAGAGGTTTTTCGAGAAGGGGAAGCGCGTGCCGAGGTTTTTCGTGCCCACCACCTCCCTTTGGCTGGTTGACCGAGGTGGGTGCATGCTTCGTCCGGTCTTTCTGTCACCTAACCAAAAGCCACGGGACATCGGAACGACAAGAACAAACACAAGGAAACGATGGGTGAACGATCGGGTATTTCGCTGTTGGTGCGCAACTTGAGCCGCCGCCTGAGGTACGATCGCATTGCGCTGCGAAAGACGCGTCGATTCATGTCGCGGAAGGTCTAAACTTCCTACTTTATGTCGCACAGACCGGATGATATTCGCAAGGAGTTCGAGAAGTTTGGCGAAGTCCGCGACGTCTACGTCCCGAAGGACTTCTACACGCGGTACGGAGGGATTGGCTTTCGAGAGGAGGCTGTATGGGTATGGTGTCCGGGGATTGGTGTTCTCACGATTCTGTGTCTTCTGGTGGATGCGTAGTGAGCCGAAGGGTTTCGCGTTTGTCGAGATGAAGGACGAGCGCGAAGCCGATGACGCGCGTCGTGGCGTCGACGGCCTGACGCTCGACGGCCGCGACGTGCGTGTCGTGTTTGCGCAGGAGAAGCGTAAGAGCTCTGACCAGATGCGTGAGCGGTACGTGCTGAAGCTGACGTTGGACAGAGCGATGGCTGTCGGGTCGTCTAATGGATTAATGTATTTTTCTGCCTTCAGCGAACCGGAACGCGGTGGCCGCAACAACAAGCGTCGTCGCTCTCGGTACGATCTTGTCACTTTGCATGGCTGCGTTCACTCGGATACATCACATTCGTACTAATCTTGTTGTTACATCCCAATAGCTCCCGCTCCCGCTCGGGCTCGCGTGGTCGTGGCGGTGATCGTGGCGGCGACCGTGGTGGCGACCGCAACCGCCGTCGTGGTGGTGCTCGTTCGCGCTCCCGTTCGCGTGACCGTCGCCCTGCCCGCCGCTCATCGCGCTCGCGTTCCCCTGTCAAGTCGCGTTCGGGTTCGCGTGACCGCTCGCCGCCCCGTGGCCGCTCGCCTGCTGCACGTGGCTCGCCGGCGCGCTCCAACTCGCCGCGCCGCTCGCCGCCGCGTTCGCCGCGTGGTTCGCCTGGTCGCTCGCCGCGTGGATCGCCCCGTCGCTCCCCGGCCCGTCGTTCCCCGGCGCGTCGCTCCCCGGCTCGCTCGGTGTCGCGCTCGCGCTCACCTGCACGCAAGGAGGCCCGGGGCCGTTCGTTCTCGCCTCGTCGTGACGACCGCCGCTCCCCTTCGGGCTCGCCACGCCGCCGCGGTGACGACGATGATGCTCGCGACTAGAGCCACACACCAGATGCTCCAAGCTTTCACTGTTGTCCTCGTGGCGATAGTGCAGCCACGCATCCCTAACAAGTGTTCGGCGATGTGTTGCTGACCGTTCGCAACGAGGTAGCATGGAAGACATGACGACAGAATGCGACCAAGTAAGTACCCTCGAGCACTCACAGAACGCTCCTTTCGAGGGGTGTGTATTTCCGATTACAGAAGCTGCACACGCACGAGAGGTGAGATGATAAGCGCGCAAGCCAAGCAAGGTTCCAAACAAAAGAAGCTCTTGCTTGAACAAAGAAGAATACATAATGCGTTCCGTGCGTCGCCTCGTGCTAAAGGCCACCAAGAGAGAAGGAGCTGGAGAAGTGAAGGGCCCCAGACCCAGTGGTCCCAGTTCTAGACTGGGTGCTTTCCAAGTAGCAAGTGCCAAAAACTGAAGGCCAGCTGGATGAAGAGATTGAAGTGGTGGCTTGTAGAAGTAGAAGGCTGAAGCGCAAGGTTGGAGGAGAAGCGCGAGTGCAGGCGAAGTATGACACGCGTATGACGGCTAGTAGCAGGCCGCCGCAAGAAGCCTACTAGTGGTATCCGAGAGGAAGCAAGCAAAGGTTGCGCGGGAACCGACCCCAGTGGCGAACAAGAAACCCGTAGGCGTGAGGAACCTCGCTTGCGATGAGCCAGCATCCAAGACTGTGGCGAGATCGCAGTGTGTCAAGCACGCGCACGGATTGCGTCGTCCCAATTCGATGGCTATTCAGCGACTGCGAGGACTGCGTATAGACCACTGACGTCAACGCCGTCGTCGGCGTCGATCGATCCGCTGTTGGTGCTGGAAAAGACAGGAAACCACGCGCCGTGGTCCACGAGAGATGGCTACACTTACATGTTCCTATCTAACGTTCGTAACCGAAACACTGTCATCACTTGGTTCATCACTTGGTTCACACGTGTTCACACGTGCAGCAGAATCGTGCTCGACTATGACCGACCCGCAAGCGACGCGCAAGCGGCCGCGCGTGGATGCACGGAACGACCCACGAGACCCACAGGAGACGCACTGGCGTCGCCGGGAGCTAGGCATTGAGGTAGACACACTGGATGGCTCACTGCCACCGCCCCCGCTGCTCGAGAGCTTCCAGCAGCTCGCGCTTCCGCCCCATGTCCTACAGTAAGTTGAGGTCGTGTATCGTCCACACCACGTCCGCTCATGTGGTATCTCATGGCTGCCTTCTATGTGTCATGTCCCATTAGAGTGCTAAAAGCGCGTGGGATTACACAGCCGACGCCGATCCAGATGCAGGCCATTCCAAGTATCCTTGCTGGACGCGACGTTGTCGGTCTCGCCACAACCGGGAGTGGCAAGACGCTGAGTTACTTGTTGCCGTGGATCCTCCGGACAGCGCCACCTTCGGCTACTGTGCCACGCCACGTTGACATGCAAGACGTGGCCGTCGTGCCCTCTGCGTTGATTGTCGTCCCTACGCGGGAGCTCATGGACCAGGTCTTCCACGAGCTGCGACGCTTCAGCGGCGACCAGGACCAGGCCACTGTACCTGCCACCGAGTCGTCGTTTGTCACTGTGGGGTCCCACTTTACCGTCGGCGCCGTGTGCGGCGGGGTCTCGCTGTCGTTGCAAATCCACCAGTTGCGTCGTGCCCGACACGCGAATGCGACGGGTGTCCGAATCCTCGTGGCCACCCCTGGCCGGCTCCTGCACCTCATTGAGCAGCGCGTCGTGTCGCTCGCGGCTGTCTCGTACGTTGTGCTGGACGAAGTCGACCGCATGCTCGACGCCGAAATGGAACCACAGCTCCGCTCGATCCTACAAGTCGCCAACGAACTCGGCCGGCAGACCTTGCTCTGGTCGGCCACGATGCCGCGCTTCTTGGAGCGACTGGCCCGTTCGGCCGTGCTCGACCCCATCACCATTCGTGTCGGGATGGGTACCCAGCTCACGGGCCGCACGTCGCTCGACGTTGAGCAGGACGTACTGTTCCTGCGGTTCGCCGAGAAGAAGGCGAAGCTGCTCTTTGTGCTGCGCCATATTCCAGCGCCACCCGTGATTGTGTTTTGCAACTCCCACGAGAGCGTCGACTTTGTCACGCGTGTGCTACGGCTTGAGCAGTTCCACGTTGCGGGGCTCCACGGCGACAAATCGCAGGCGTACCGCTTTCAAGTCATGGCCGCGTTCCGCGAAGGGTACGTCGACGTGCTGGTGGCAACCGACCTTGCGTCGCGAGGGTTGGACTTTGTGGACGTGGACCACGTCATCCAGTTTGATATACCCCATACGATCGAGGACTATGTCCACCGCTGTGGACGCACGGCGCGGCGCACTGGGCGTACCGGGAAAGTGACGGCGTTTCTCACGGAAGACTGTACGATCGCGCCCGAGCTCAAGCAGCTGCTCAAAGAGACGAAGCAGTTACTGCCGCGCGAGCTCGAGACGCTCTCGCGTTTCAAAACACCATAGAAAACCAAATCCGAGTCGTGGAACGAAACGTGTAGTACGTAACCAAAAGGAGCAGGAGGAGTGGCGCACGTCCGAGACGCCTGGCGTGGCAGACTACCCGTACATGCGCGCAGCCGTGCGGGAGACAATGCCCAAGATCTCCTCAATTTCGTCTTCGGCGAATCGCTTCTGCAGGCTCGGGATCAGTGCGACCGACTCTTCGACCTCTTCGGGATTTAAATTAGACAGGCACGCAATCTCAAACTCCTCAAGACGCACGTCCGTGCCATCGTCGCGTGGGAACGTCAGTGACATGAGCGCTCTGGTCGCCAACACCACAGATCCGTTAGAAGCGCTCCGTGCATCTGGGTTTCCCCGCGTCGAGCGCGAGAAAAAATAAAAAATCGCTCGACCAGATCCAGCAACGTACTCGCGCAGCTCCGTGACCGACGCCTGGTTCGCGACCGGATCCTTCGTACCGCTGAAGCGCTGTACGTACGAGTACGTCTTCTGGAACAC
>JAADXQ010000599.1:0-10999 GCA_023337915.1 Pythium angustatum | reverse complement strand
TTAAGGGCTCTGGAATCGTGTCGCCAGACAACTCGTCGAATTGGGAAATACTGAGATTTGCATTGGGAAGCTAGGCAATTAATAATTGCCCTTGGAATATTCAATGTTATTGGACGAGTTATTATTTTCTTTGGACCCCTGGTATCAGCTCTTTGTCCGTTCTCTCGCATCGCTGCGTTGGCACAGTATGATACTGCTGAGACTCTGGCTGACAGTTTTCTTTCCTAACGTTGACGTTAACGTAGAAGGAAATCAATGCATTCGCGTTCTGTATGAATACAGTGTCCTACTACCTGGTACAAGTACTGCACAGTACTGGTCTCATGTCGTCTGCATACTGTTGCCAATGTCCACTGTACGGTACCGCACTGCGCGCCCCCCAACGTGTTCGTTCGTGGGGCGTCGACTGGTGGCTGGATCTGCTGGAAAGCCCGATCGTGGATGGATGAAGTGACTGTGGCTGCTCCATTCGTTGGCGATGGATCTCTGCGCGTCAACGAGTTGTGTTGACAACGAGCACAAACTTTGTTCCGTGACCGTTATGTCGCACAGGATACGGCGGGATCCGATCCACTGAACAAGAGAGAGGGCTGAATTGGTGTCGATCTGTATTACATCTGGTCAGCTCCCAAACAAGACCGATGCCGATGAACGGTGATGGAGTCCAGGATTAGGCAGAGACGAAACAGATGCTTATACAGGACGCATCCATGATCGGTCCAGGATTCTCCCAGGCTTCGGAAGTCATGTGTGACCCGACCAAATTTGTGCGGTATTTTTCTTCGAGGACGAGGAAAGATTCAACTGGTTGAAGTGCTTGAAAAAGCGTTTCATCGACACGTCGACAAAATCCTAAGTCCCGTGCCCATGTTCAGTCCGGGCCTCCACCCAGTCGAATGCAGGATCAAAACACAACGCACTAGCTGAAAATGGGAGTCTGTGTGTGATATGAAAGGAGTACACTTCGACACAATGCCAGGTCCGTGCCCACGTCCAGACCAGGACTGGCCCCAATTGGATGCAGGACCAGACCAGGCAACGCCCAACAACGCGCCCCCTGCAATGAGATGTTGAAGAGAACAAGGTTAATGCAGCAGATATGTATTTAGCGTTACGACATGCCCGACTTATAGATGAACGACCCCAGACACATTCGCTTGGCTAGACTTCTCATCGACGCCATACTCGGTCACGAGTCGATCAAACTCGGCCATGAGGCCCGGCGAAGCCAGTAGCGTGCTGGATGGTGACTTGGTGGTTCGTGATGCAACTGGTGGCGTGTCCGGCATGGCTATGGTTGGGGTGACTGTCCTGGCAGGCGACGCAATTGCTCGCTCCACGTCGGGTGGTGTAGGTGCATCGAGCGTTGCGTCGAGCGTGGTCGTTGCGTCGACCGTTGTGTCGAGCGGTGTCGTTGCAGTGCGCGTTGTCGTCGCGGCGAGCGTTGTCGTCGTGGCGAACGTTGTCTTTGCGGTGCGCGTTGTCACTGCGGCGAGTGCTGTGTCGATAGTTGTCGTTGCGGTGAGCGTTGTCGTCGCGGCGAGTGTTGCCGTTGCGTCGAGCGTGGTCGTTGCGTCGGGCGTTGTGTCGAGCGCTGTCGTTGCGGCGAGCGTTGCTTCTAGCGTAGCCGCTGGATGTGCAGCGTCGAGTAGATCGCGAAGAGGTGTAGTCGTGGTGGGCAGCGCTCGGGACGGGACGGTCGATGGGCGACCAGGCATACAATGGGACGCGATGGTAGTCGGACTTGGGAACGTCGGGCTGGCAGGTGACGGGATGGCCGCTGGCCTAGTGATCGGCGGATCCACCACCACGAGCTTGCCATAGAGCACGTAGTAGAACAATTCAAAGCGACGTCGTGCCAGCACCGCTTCTCGCATGTCCTTTGGATCTGGTCGCCCACACACGGCACGCACAAAGAACGATGCCACGAAGACACCGCAACTGTAGAGGTCATGCTGGACCGGTGCGTCGACAACTTTAAACGTGAAAGGAAATCCGCGGATGACTCGGCTCATGAGGCTTCCAGACAGCTTTTCCAGCGCGTCACGATAGTTGGTATGGTTGACAGGATCGTAGGTGTAGACGACTCGAGCAGGCACGTCGATCATGATGGCACACCAGTGCGCACTGCCAAAGTTGACGGGGACAAAAATGTTCCCGACGCCGTGCTCGCTCACCAGTGCGCGCACACGCATCATGGTGTCGAGGGGCGCGACGTTCTTCTTGTGCCGCAAAGACGCTGTCACACCGTCCACAACTCTTGATGCTGGATAGTCGTCCACCAGGCGCAAGCACACGGCACGGATCATAGCGTCGTTCAGGTACACTGGCGGGAGCACACGGTACAAGATCGTGTGCGTGAAGTCCTCGTGGTTTTTCGCGTGTCGGAACCAGGAAATGCGCTCAAACGGATACGTAGACCGGAGTAGTGCAGCGACGTCGCGAACCATGGACTGGGACTGGGCAGATACTGTACGAAGTACGTCCGTCAATAACCACTGACATGCGCTGAGGCCACTTGAAACCTCCGTCTTCATACGGCGGACACGTTCCATCACCTCAATCTGCGAACGTGAGAACAAACCAACGCCAGTGATTTCGACAAGCTCGACGCCGCCTTTTGAACGCGAGCGGGCACTCGGTGATACAGACTCGTTGGCATCGATCACGATTGGGTCCGACTGTGAGTTTGCCAGCAAGTCGGTAAAGCACCGCGTGAGAAGCGCCTTCGGCAACACGTAGAACGCGTCCTGGTTGAGCAAGGGGTTCTTCATGGTCTTCACAATGATTTTGTTGTTGTCGCTTCCAGTAAACTTCTCTGTGACACCTGCCAGTCTACGAGCGCATTCATCGAGACCCGGCTTGTCGCGGTCAATTGAGTCGGCGATGTCTTCGAGAGTGAGCAGTCCAACGTCGCGCCGAGCCTTCTCTGCCGCGTTAAACCGAACGAACTCCACAGCTTCGTCGACGGCACGCTGCTTGACGTCCGTCTTCTTGCGACCGCCTCGTCTTGCCGTGGTATTCACCTTGATCACCGCCTTTGGGAGACGCCGCTGAGCTTTCGGGTTGATCTTGATCGGCGAGCGATTGATGTCGGCGTTCTCGCTGGTGCCACTCGAGTCGCTGCTGCGGGCGCTGTCTGACCGTCGGTGAGCGCGAGGCTTGGCATCGTAAGCGCGAGGCTTGGCATCGTCGTGAGCGCAAGGCTTGGCATGTTTCTTGACACCTTCGAGCTTGGGCTTGACGTCCACTTCGCTGTCGCTGGAAGAGTCACTGGCGGAGGCCACTTGTGCGTTGGGCGAGAAGTTGCGGAGTGGAGAATGAGAAGAAAACCGCACTACGGTCGGGTCGACGATTGGAACGTGGCCCACCTCCTCCGACCAAAGACTGTGGGTCTGCGACAACTCAACCCCAGCTGGATCGGAGGGCTGGGTCTGTGCCGTCTCTTCGTCGCTCTCGTCGTGGGCAGCCACTGCTTTTGGCGCTACGCCTGGGAGCGAGGGCAAGGTGTGCACCGTCTTTTCGTCCACGTCCGCATGCAGGAATTGCGACGGCGCATCCCTCCCCAATCTTGGACGCGACGGAGTCGAATCCTTCTCCAATCCTGGACACAAACCGGGACCAGTCCTGGGCGCGATGTCGGTGAGAATGTCATGACTTGGTCTGGTCTGGGGCTGGTCGGTGGCAAATCCTGGACTGGTCATGGCCACATCAGTAGCTACACCAGTACGTCGACGCTGCCGCACGTTCCGCCACTGACCGAGAACGAATGCAAGCATCTCTTGGAACTCCACTTCATCTTCGATGTCAGCGAGTTCGTTGGCGACCAGGTTGGTTGCCCGAACGGCTTCTACGTAGCGTTCGTTTTGACTCCGCCCCGTCCGTCCCGTCCGTTGCCGCTTGGTCTCACGGATGTGGTCCTCCTCACCGAAGGTGTGATATTCGAATCTTTGCGCGGGTCGCAGCGTCGCAGACAATCCCGTCCAACTTCAACACACAATGATCAGCCTGATTAGTATCCTGTTCACTCCTCGACTTCAGTGGGTATCGAGTCGGTGTGTCACGTACCGCTCGTCCACGCGCGTGTAGGGTATCAGAGTACCTGGAACTTTGGTGTGCTTCCGGTAGGCGATCACATGCCTGCACGGCAGCTTCATTGAGACGGCAAACTCACAGTCGCACGACCAATCCAACGTGCTGATTGTAGACACGCCGTCCGGCCCGCGCACAAGCACGACCAGGTCGGCTTCCCGAACTTCATACACGTACTCGTCTGCGTTGGCGATGCCGGCGGCGTACTGAGGCTCGACTTTTCCAGCAGCGAAGTGCGTCGTAAAACGCAGCAGCGTGCTCATCTCTTCGCTATACCCAGCGTTGACGTTGCGGCCAACCCGATCCCGATGGTATTTGTACTCGTTTTCTTTGCAACGCGCTGATGCGAGCAGTTCTCTCACACACTGAGCGAGACTGAAATCCGACTTGACACCATCCTTGAACTTTCCAAACCATGACTCGACCATGTTGTTGGTCGCGTTCTGGAAATGCGGCAGATTCGTCCGTCGCCCGAGCACCCACATGTCCTGGCACGTGTGCCAATTGCGCTCCATGTAATCAAAGAAGCCTGTACAGTCGAGTCGCTCACAGAGTCCACGTAGAGAAGTCCTGTTCTGCTCGTACTCGACATCGCTGCGAGAGCGGATCATGTTGCCGACAAGCATGTCGATGGCTTTTTTGTCGTCCACTGAGATCTTGCCAAACGTCGGCTTCCCGCTCATTTCCTTGAGGTACTTGCGTACATGAAAAAAGCAGATCAGGATGCGGGTTTCAGGGAAGTGGCGCTGTAAAACCCGGATCTCATTCATGTCCTTGTCCACCATAATGACGCGAAGCAGCTTCCACTTGTCAGCATTCGCCCGCTTGAAGTGTCTGATCGCCCTGTCCATGTGCCAATCTCCGTTGGCTTCAATGAGCGACTGTTGGACCGGCATCCCTTCCCCGAACTCGTTCATGACCATAAACGTCATCAATTGGTAGTTATATCTGCGAGTAACAACCAAAAATGCAAATCATGGTCAAATCCTGGTCTGAAAGTGGATGGATCAGGGAACAATGAGGTACGCACCGGTTCGTCTTGTGTGTGCAGTCGACAAATAGCATCTCTGGAAAGCGAGCGTACACCTCACGCATCATCTTGGTCGTGATTGAGATCACGCCTGTCTCCAAGCTCGCAGTTTCGTCTACGCTGACGCAGTTGTCGTCGTCCTCGCTGCTAAACACCGCCAACTCGGCCGCTGTTGCGTCGTCGTCGTTCGCCGAGGCAACGCTCGTAACGTGGCGAGCGATAAGGTTGTCAATATCACGGCGGATTAGATTCTGGCCGTTCTTCAGCAAGTAGTCGTAGATGACGGAGCGCTTGGCACGAGCAATCACCATCCCGTCCACCTTTGCTTCGATGATCGGATCCTTGATGCCGCGCGAGCTTGGGTACGTGGCGAAAGTGTCTTCTGTGATGGCGTGGTTGTGTGCAAAGAATCCGTACTTGACCTCGAGGTGGAAAGGAGAGTCGGGGTCGTTTTTTCGGACACGAGAGACTTGCACGATGAACCGGAACAGACAACCAGTCATTCTAATGTGCTGGCGTGGCCGTTTACCTTCACCACGGTTGCGCTCGCGCCATCCGTGGGTACAGATAATGGTGCGCTGATAAGGATCCCACTCGGGCGGGATATCGTTCTTTGTTTTGCCGTTCTTGAACCCGACGGTTCTTCGAGTTCGCCGATCTTTCTCCGCCCAGTTCATTGTGTCAGACACAGGCAGCACCTGCATGGTCTCCTCGCAATACGCGTCATGGTACTGGGTCCATTCCAACCAGGTGGCGTGAAAACGCTCCGGTGGTGGAACAAGCACATCGTGGGCCGTTTCCACGGGCGATACTGGGCGGGATCTTGGCCGCTTCGAACGGCTGCTAGCGTCATCAACCGATTCGCCCTCCGTGCTGTTGACTTCAGTCTCCTCGGCTTCGGCATCATCGCCGTCGGCTCCGCCGCCCTCACCGTCGTCGTCCTCGTCGTCATCGGCTTCGGCTTCGGCCGCGTCGTGTTCTCCAGCTTCAGCTTCTTCCGTGGTGGACTGTCCATCACAGGCTCGGGCGTGTTCGCCCTCACCGCGGGACATACGCTGGAGCGCAGCAGCGCCCAATCGTTGAGCACGAATGGCTGCATTGTCCCGGCGCTCGCGTTCTGCACGACCTCTTGTTCGGCGTTGACTGACCGCCTCAGCGGCATCCGATATCGCCATTAGCTCACGCACCGACGGCAATCGATCTCGGACCCTGGCGCTACGACGGGTGACGCAGCCGGTGCGGGAAGCGGCGGGGCAGTGTCGGTGACTTCTACGTCCGTTCGGCGCGAGGCGTCTTGGCTATGCGCGTAGGCAAACGGGGAGTACCGCGTGCTACGTCGGAGCCGGAATGGCCCTGACACAACGCCACGCTTGGTGCCGTGACCTGTGCCACCAGCGTTTGCATAGGGAGGAGGGGTTTCATTGGGAGGAGAAGACTCTTTGTAGAGGGTCATGTTATTCCTGTTCACGCACGTGCATGGGGTTGGCTCAAACCGCGACGATGGCCTGATCAATATTAGCGCGTACCTGTGCTGGCGGTGGAATCACAAGCGGGAGTTTCGCGCCACGTTGGTGCCGAGCAACGTAGGAGGTCGTGGAAACTATGGTGGCGTGCGCTATTCTTGCCCCCGCTCGTAGCGCGCGTACGCGGGACCTGGCGCTAATCTTGCCACCGTTTGTAGCGGGCCGTGGTTCTTCTTTGGTTCCGGCATTGCGCGGAACGCGTGGAAACTTTGCGCCGCGGCTGCTCTGCGCCTTCTCCCACGCCGTAATGTATTCTATTTTTCATTCGGTCCGGGGAGAATCCTGGGCAAGCAATCCTGGACAAATGCTGGATATTGTTTCCGGATGCCGATGAGGGGATCTTGGGCGTGACTGGCAGCTTCAGCAGTTACGTGAAGCGTCTTCAGTTGCAGTAGACGACTTTATTGACTAAAGCAAGCTGTCAATACTGTACTTCAACGTTTCTGATGCTGGCGGCAGCCCCCACTGCGAGTTCTAGACAGGAACTTCCAGGGGAGGCGACGTACAATACTGTACCATGGCTATCACGCAGTCAACGCTCCTGCGCCGATGGCACTGTACGTACATACTGATGCCCTGCGTGCACACTGCACAGTACTGTGATGAATGAAGCTTGGGCTCCTCTATAGAAGTACTCAGAGTTGTACCGCGTAGCACAGACCGGTCATTCTCAGATGCAAGATACAGCGCCACATCCACAGTGGTCGATTCCACACGTTCTCGACCGTCTCGTCGGTCACGAAGGCTGAGTCGACGCTATCGGTCGCTAGCGGCCTTCGCAGTGCTTCGGCGAAGCGCAGCTGTCGCTACCTCCTGCGTGCTCAGATTCGACGTGCCTCCCCACCCCCGACTGGGTCAATTCGTGTTCGGTTGCCAGGACGAACTAATAAGCATCCCCTCGTAGCTCTATCCAGTGGAATCCTATAAACTCTGCGTGGCTGCGGATGCTCATCAGCGGACGGTTCGTTGACGGTTGATCTCGGGTCGAGATTCTCGGCACAGCACCGACCGCAAGCGTTGCCTGTGGCGACCTCTCATTGACTGCACAGTAGACAACAGTCTGTATTGACCGCTTTGTCTAGGCATACCGAACGAGGTTATTTTGAATAGTAGCCCCTACGAAACATCACTGGATCCTCGTTAGGGCCTGAAGGCCCTAACGCCCTCCATTCTACACTGTACGACAGCATTAGGGCCTTTAGGCCCTAATGCCCTCTTTGTTGGGGCTCAACATAGCCCCTGGCAAGGGGCGTCGGAGGCGCAGGGTTCAAGGGTAAGGTGGGGAGCATGACTTCAACTTGCTTTCAGGTCAACCATTACTGTACTACAGTACCTACGTAGTAGACCGGATCAGATCCGGTGAGACTGTCACCCCGAGAGTCACTACAGGGCAAGAGACGGGACGGTTGGGATATCCTGTCTGTACGGTACACAAAAAAGACCGACGTAGATGAGATCCTATCCGAGACTGATGGATTCGGCGGTTACGCGATCCTTCTCCAGGTGGGGATATTAATAACGACAACAAGACTTGTTGTCGTTATTGTGCTATTCACATGGTTTGTCCTCACTTAGTGACCATTTCATCCTTCTGCACGACTGACTACCGTAAAAATAACGTTACAGTATAACGTTACTGTATACAGTAGTTGGAGTCCATTGAGAACGATACTGAGGTGTGTGCTGTCCAACTTGGAAAGCGCAGATCATCGTTCTCAGATACTCGAGTCCACCGTTGTCTATCGCCACCCGATTCTATCAGCAAGCTTCGCATAGCTTCGTCGAAGCGCAGCCGTAAGCGGCTGTCCACAATGCAGTACAGAATCGTTGTGCCATTCAGCGAGACAAATAACCGCGCTTACTAATAGTACTGTGCAGACGCAGGGACTCTCGTGGCGGGCCACCATCACCGATCGGACCCATTCTCAAACAGCTCAAATACGCTGCGGCGTGAGTTACCTCGACCGATGCTGCCTCGTGACTCGCACACATCCTGACCGGCAACGTGCGGCTCGTGCCGTACGTGCTACGCAGGAACCGCTTCACAGAATTCACGGAAGGTTTTTGGTTCATGCAGCGTAATGTCTTTCTCGATCGTCTGCGCGCTGTGCCTGGTAATAGATCCTGTGGCGGGTTTACGTGTAGCTATGGGTCGGAGTCAGAGATCGGGTCAGACCAAATCGATCACATTTCGAAAGCTGGCTGACTCACTAAGGGCTACTAGTAACGTTAGTACAGAAGCATGAGGATCATGAACAGATTGACAAGTGGACGTTCACACGGCCCTCAAATTTGTACTGAACGCTTCCCAGCCTGTATTACAGTAATACCAATCAACAGGAACTACCGAGTCCTTCAACCTCCAGCCGACAAATTGAAAACACGTACACCCACGGACGTCGCGGCGGCAGGCGACTTCGCTCGCTCACTCGTGCTGTTGTTCACTGCCGAGTGTGTGAGCTCGCGTGCCTACTCGTGCTCGAAAAACAAGCAACGAACTATCAGGTGAGACCACGAGGCCACCCGCGACAATGCCACGACAGTGCAGTACCCAAAACGTACCGACCTCGCAACTGTCGCAGGGCAGCACGTTCTCCTCGTCGTCGGCGTCGATGGTCTCTAATGCCGCCGCGGCCCAGATGGTTGAGCATGTCGGACAATACCAGTCACCCAGCGGCACGGCCGTGAGCGGCGGACGCAGGCAGTACAAATGATACTCTATCCAGCCCATCCATCCACCAACGGGCACGTGAGGTCAGGAGGCCACGTGCGATCCTATCGAACCAGTGAGCGACTTAAAACGTACCGACATCGCAGCCATCGCAGAGCAGGATGAGCTTCACGTTGTCCGACTGGTGGCACGCAGCGCATGTCGCCGGCGCCTCGTCATCCTCGTCTTCGTCATCGCCATTGGCGTCTTGGCCATCGTCGCCCGTTGCGTCGTATGGTTCGGCGGCGTCGGCCAGTGCGACGGCGCGCGCAACGAGCGACTCGACTCGTGCCAGGACAATTCGTAGTTCGGCCATGTTGGAGTGAGCGTTCGCTTCCTCTGTGTTTTGGAACTGCCGTTCGACGACCTGTGCTGCCGGACCCCCAGTTTGGGGACTCTCAATGCTCGCGTCTGGTCCCGTGCGACCACACGTAGAACCTAACTACGAGCCTAACTGCCGGACCTCCAGAAGCGTCGTCCCATCCATGGGGCCGCTTCTCCAGCTTGGGATTCTTCAATGCTCGCGTTTGGTCCCATACGACCACATGTAGAGAACCCACTGGGGGCCTACACGGCGAGCCAGAGTTCTGCCACCTCGCCTTTTGCGTGACCAGCAAAAAAAGGTGACCCGACCGACGGCGCTTCCGGGCGCGGCCATAGAACACCACACATCACACAGCACAGTTCAATAATAGGAATACTAGTATTCACATCAAGGTTGTATTGGTTTCGATTACGACACATGGGTCAATGAGTTCAAGTGGCACTTACGACGCTTCTAAGCTCATCTCGTGATTTACACGAACGTAGCGTTCGGCGCGAGGCTCAGGATCCAGTCCTCGCCCCACGACACCTTCGAGTACACGCCCGGCTTACCAGCGACACCGCAACCAGCACCCCAGCTGACAACACCGATCAGAACGTCGTCCGAGGCACGCTCAAGAATGAGCGGACCACCAGAGTCGCCCTGGCACGAGTCACGGCGGGCGAGACCACCAGCGCACATCATCGTTGCCGTGATGCGGCTCGTGCTGTACGAGGACTTGCACTGAGCGTCCGAGAGCACCGGCACATCAACACGCAGGAGTTTGTTCGAGCCAGCGCCGCCCGAAGTCGTCGAGCCCCAGCCCATGACCGTCGAGGTCGCGCCGACATACGTCTGCGAGTCGGCCGCGAGCAGCTTCACAGGCGTAAACTTGGACGGCTGCGCGAGCTCAATGATGCTGTAGTCAAACTTGTAGGTGCGGTCGTCACGGTACGACGGATGCGGGGTCTCCTTCTTGACCGCGATGCGCTCGCCGTCCGACGAGCCCGTCGCAAAGTGCGAGCCGACGGTGATGAACTTGGCGAAGCCCGCGCAGTGCGCAGCCGTGAGCACGTGCGTGGGCGTGATGAGCGAGCCACCACACTCGGAAAGACCAGTGGCCGTCGCACGCAGGCCGGCTTGGTAAGTCTTGGTGCCGGGCGGGACGACCGTGCCGCTGAGGATGAGCGGCTGGATGTCGGCGGCGTGGGCGACAGCGGCCGTGGCAGCAATGAGAGCAGCAGCGACCTTCATGGTTCTGGAGGATGGGAAGAGGAGACTTGGTGGCTTGCGGGGAAATTGCAGAGTGAGCGGGAGCAAAGTCCTCACCCGAGTGACGG